>JAUJYN010000012.1:5821677-5861942 GCA_030737835.1 Acorus gramineus
CTCACTCTCTCTCTCACACAAGCTCTGTCTCTGTTTTCAGATCTTTTAGGGTTTCTTGATTTATTTTTTGGTTTGGTTGAATTGCAGGGTTGGGAAGACCTCCTTGATGAATCAGTATCCTTTATGCGTTTGATTTGACCTTTTGTTAGAGTCAAATTTGGGCACTCACCAATGTTTTGTTTGATCCGACAGTGAAGATCGAGAATTTCGTAGCCATTTTTGTTCGCATACCCTGATATTTAGTGGTGTTATATTTTGTTGTTCTGACTGATTTTCTTGAATTAAAATGGTCGTATTTTTAAGGGGTGAAGCTTTTGCTTGATTGAGCTGTAGATGTCCAATGATCTGTGGCTACATTGTTTAATTTGTTTGATGTATTATTATTTTGATTGATAACTTGCTTAGTATTCTTGTTTTTTTTTTTGGGTTGATTTGGCTGTATTTCTTCTACAAAATTGGTTACATATTCAAGAAATGACAGTATGTTAGGAGATGATATTTTTATAGGAATGATTCTGTATGGTTTCAACTTCTGAACTGGGAAATCTTTCTGCACTTCTGTGTGTGGTTATCTTATATCGCATCTTTTTGGATGGCTAGGATTTGAATTATCACCTTATTTTGTAGTGGCAGATGTACACAATTTATATTTTGTGTTTTGAATTGTAGAATGTTTAACTGTGGAAATAAGATATGTGCATAAGAAGTTCAGTCAGCAATATAAAGCTACCATAGGGGCTGATTTTGTGACTAAAGAACTGCAGATTGATGATAGGCTTGTTACGCTTCAAGTGAGTTCTTGTACACACTATTTTTTTTCCCCTAAGTATTTTATCTTTAATGGCTTGGAAATTGTGTGATTAATGTTGTTTTGATTCATTTTGGTGTGTAGATTTGGGACACTGCAGGGCAAGAGAGATTCCAGAGTCTTGGTGTTGCATTCTACAGAGGAGCTGATTGTTGCATTCTGGTGTATGATGTTAATGTTCTCAGGTCGTTTGACACTCTTGACAATTGGCGTGAAGAGTTCCTCAACCAGGTTTGTGTTGCATTGTAATTATCTTTTAGTTTTTGTTTAGTGTGTGACTTGCCAGTCTTGGAAATGTACCAGGAATCATGATTAGTCTGAGAAACGGGTTTGAAAATTTACTTTTTTAATAAAGTTGATTTTTAAGCAGCTTTTTCAATAAAGTTTCTTTTAAGCAGATTTTCTGGGTTAAGCTATGTAAACACCGTGCAATTATGCAAATTCCTGACACATTTTAGTATCTGACTAAAGAATAAAACATGCAAATTCTTAATTTACTAGTTGTGGAAAGCAGAAATATACTTGTTAAAAGGGTTGACAAAAGTTGTGTGGGTGCTACAATCTCCGCTTTTATTAAATTTTTTCAACCAACTCAATATGTTTTAAATTTTTTTATTTATAATTATTAAACAGTAGGCATCCTACCTCAAGTTTATTGAAGAGAATGCCCAACTCAAACAAACAAAAAGGAAAAGAAAAGAAAGGAGAAGCGGGAAGATCCGATCGAACCGCAGTAGAAAAGAGCTTTACCGCTTTTTGGGCAATAAAACAAGCCTTCACTTTTTATTCCTCAATTACAATCTGATCCCCTCACAACATCACTCTGCTCACCCCACACTAAAATGATCCTGATCCTTAACGAACCAGACCACCATTTCTCTGATGTTTTTTTTTATTGTGTAGGGCCTCACCCCCTTGAACAGAATTTTGTTCTGAAAAAAAGGATTGGGAGATTTTTGCCTTTACACTCCTATCCATCTTCTTCCTTCGCCTCCCACATTCCCCCCAAATATAAGAAATCACCCTCCATCTCTGTAGCTGAACAAAGCTAACACCAGATGCCTTTTTCCATCCAGCAAACAACCATAAAGTGCTTTGTTGTCTCGTTCTTCTGCTACACAATACGCAAGTCGTGCCTTCATTAGGTGTCCATTTTTCTCTATACATCTTTTTTCGTTTTCTTTTTCTTTTTTAAAAGAGATGGACGTTTTTTTTTTTATCTGAGAGGATGCAAGTTACAAAGTCTGAATTTTTTTTATAAATTTTTTTTTAAAGGAGCAAGGAAAGAAAGTAAATGGCATAAAAAAAATTGAGCAAATGCAAGAAAAATGAAAAAAAAGGCCTTCTCAATAGAGGAGGCTTCTACTGAGAAGGCACACAAATACTCCCTAGTCCTCAATGTGAATGCTTGTCGTGGAAGTCGATGAGTTTGGCTCCTGCGATGAATCTTCGTCATTCTTTGATTAGACCAACCTTGAAGATCTAGAGGTTATCAAAATAAGATCTCTGTTAATATAAGATCATCCTATTCCTTGTGAGCCATAATGATCATACCCTTGTCAGGATTAGGTACTGCTCAATGCGAACTCTAAAACTCCTATATCTGTTCTTGGGTGATGGTCTGATCCGCCTCCCCGAGATCTACCACGTTTTGGTACAACAACCATATTGGAGTTATGATGCTCTGACCATAGGTGATGGGTCGTCGTAGGGCATTGGCAAAAAAATGGTCTATCATTTTTTGGGTCTCCCTGGCACAACATGCTCATTGTCGATTCATCCAACCTCCATTTTGCCCTATATAGTTTTGTGAGAACGCATCCTTGGGGAACAAGCCACAAGAAAGCTTTGACTTTGAGTGGTATCTCGGTCTACAAATCATCCTTGCCGAAGGAGCCATGTGCCGCCTCCACCACCTGTAGCCATTCTTGACAGTTTAATCTTCTCTTGGTTTGAAAGACCACTTTGCACGATACGTTATGTTCGGGTTGATAGCATATTCACTGAGGGTTGCAAGGAGGTTGGCCACTTCCTTGTCACACAGGTTTCTTCGAACTGTCAAGGACCACTGACTCCGGTCGCCATCCCAGAACCGATGTGCAACCCCATTAGTGTTATTTGTGATACAATATATCTTTGGGAATCCATCATGTCGCAAAGAATTTCCACACCAGCAGTCATTCCAAAACTGGCTTGAGAGGTTGTTCCCAACAAGTCATTTTGTGGACATTACATAGGAAGGACATGCTGTTGGATACCGGTAGAGTAAGCCTTCATATTCGTCTCATATCTCACTTTAAACAGTTTCACCCACAGGGTCGGGTTACAAGTGCCACTTCCACGACCATTTAGAGAGTAATGCCTTATTCATATCTTCTAAGTTGAGAATGTTGAGTCTACCTTTATCCTTTGGTTGACAAACCTTGTTCCACAAGACCAAACATGGCTTGGTGGCCTCCTTGGTACTTCCATTGCATAGGAATTTTTATGAATGGAGTCTAACTTGCTAAGAAAATTTACAAGAAAGGGTACTCTAATGCATGGGAAAAGATGAGATGTTTCACCCCTCAAAGTGATGAAAAAAAAGCAAATCGAGCTTGGGTTAGCCGGTTATAAACCCCATCTTTGAAAAGGTCAGAAGGTCAAATCTCCGCCCGGGGGGGGGGGGGGGGGGGGGACCAATTTTCAAAAATTTTTTATGAAAAGCAAAGAACCCATCTTTTTTGCCATTAGGGGTTGTGGTAAGCATATGCAACAATTCTAGAAATTTGTCAGTGTTTATTTACTAAGAGGGATTATAGTGTGTCCTAACCTGATGGTGTCGTGGAGTTAAAGTTCAAGGAATAGCTAAATTTATCTTTTGAAATGATTTTGTTGAAATAAAAATAAATGAATTTTCAAATCATTAATTGATGTGCCCTAATATTGTTTCAGTGCACTATTTAGATGTGTGGTCTGTGTGGCCACATGCAATTGCATATGCATTTCGTTCGAAAGACCAAACCGCATGAGGCCAGGCAGCCCAATATGCATTCCAGACCCGCATACGTGGTCCGCATACATATATGCAGTCGCTTATGTCGGCACACCAGTTTTTTATTTATTTTAAAGCTCACAAGATTTGAGCAAAATTTTTTTGGGTACCTTTATTTTATTAAAGGGTACATTTTATTTTTTCTCTTGGATATTAGGGTTTTTTTTTGAAGCTATAGGACTTGAGAAGTTTTGGTTCTCCTTTATTATTTTTTTCTTATTTTCTATTTTTCTAAACAGCTCGGATAGGTTCCTTTCCCTATCCACTATCCATTATGCATTTAATAGACTTGTTTAACTAATTTGGGTGCTTTGTTTTTCTCATTTGATGCTATCATTCATCAACAAACCTCCATAGATTTGTATCTTTGCTTAACTTTGTGGATTTATACCTAAAAGGCTAATGCAAACTGCAAACTTACTTTTATTGTCCAAATATTTTTTCTAATTTGTGACTAAAGGCCTTTGCTATAAATTATTATGATCAAATATGCGTATTTTTTTTTTGTTATCTATTGTTTGAAAATAATCATCATATTTTTTTATAAATAAAAATATAAAATCGCATGTATTCCCGCATATTGTATATACTCTATGCGGTGCCCTAGTCGCACGCAAACTGCATACTACATTTTTTAATATTGTTTCCGTGCCCTATAGTTTTTTTGCAGCATGAACACTTCCTAATTCATGGAAAATTGATTGTTTGCTTCAACTATATCATTAATTATTCACTCTGGTGAAAAGACATTTCAACCATCATTCCCTGACTAATATTATGCTTGCTTGACCTTGTATTTTGGCATCACATGTCTGTTGTACTGCAGGCAAGTCCATCAGATCCAAAAACATTTCCTTTTATCCTTCTCGGAAACAAGGTTGACATAGATGGTGGTAACAGCAGAGTGGTAATGATTTATTCAGTCCTATTAATTTATATATCAAACATTTATGTCCACCTCTCATTCCTTTCATGACTTCCAGGTTTCTCAGAAAAAAGCAAAGGAGTGGTGTGCTTCAAAGGGTAACATCCCTTATTTTGAGACATCTGCTAAGGAGGATTATAATGTTGATGCTGCTTTCCTATCTGTGGCAAAGCTTGCTTTAGCAAATGAGCATGAGCAGGATATGTAAGTTTATTTTGACTGACTTTTATGTTACTCTGTCTACCTCCATCCTTAACTTATTTTTTAGTTGGCAATCAATGTGAGCTTCTAGTCTTGCGAGTTATTACATACTGAATTTTGTTACACATTTCTTTAAAAGCATGGTATTATTCACTTTCATATGATGGCTAATATGAATTTTCATGGTGAACAATTTTGTTTTGGTTTATATGGTTCAGCCGTTCATGTTTGCATGATACATTGGTCTAAACTGATCCTACATGCTAGTATAACTTCAATTTTGCACGAGTATTGTATGGAGTAAGATTAAGTGAAGTAATCCTTTGATGAAAAAACATAGGATGTGGATTGAGCTACAATATATGCATTTTATAACCTAAAAAATACTTCACCTTTGTTGGAAATAAAAAGTCTAATTTAATTATTTTTCACATTTGTCAAAATCGGTATGAAAAGAGGGGATAGAAGTTATTATATCATTTAGATGGAACAAAACATCCTCATTTTCATTTCAAAATTGAGAGAACTATTCCCACTTTATCCCAATTATTTTTATAATTTTCTTTCGATGCAACCAATTATTTTTATAATAGATGAGATAAGTTGTTCTTTCCTCACTTATCCTCGGACTTATGCTTTTATCCCACCATTTATCCCCTTGGCAAACCAACCCTTAATGATTTATCGAATATTCTGCTTTCATTGATCAAAATTTGAGCTCTTGATGTGATCTAACTGTTCAAAAACTCAGAAGATTATGCACATACAAGAACTTCCAATTTCCATTTTAAATGTTTTCTCGACTGTTAATAGCATCTCTTCAATATTCAAATCATGAAAATGATTTCCTACGTCAAATGCTATGCATAGCATTTTGTGAATGATTTTGATTGCCTCCTAGGATCACCCATCAAAAATAGGAGCTCTTTTCCTATATACAGGAAAACTATTGTATTCAATTCAAAATTTGAATAAAGTTGAAATGTTATTTAAATTCCTACCTATGAAGCATGGACTTAGAAATGAGACATGGATACGACACGAACAAGGTTACACATGAGATCTTGAAAATTATGATGGAAGCAAATCTTGAAATTAGGTTATGAACATGACAATTACTTGTTAATAATCAAGTAAAAGAATAATTAAATAAATTTTAAAACATGATTTATTTTATAAAAAAAAAACGCACATCCATAAACTATAAAAAGTTTATATTACTACGATGGTGTGTCATTTTTAAACTCCATTAAGATTTTAACATTGTTTTGTTTCTTGTGATTAAACCTTACAGTAGTTATTAAGAAAAAATAATAATGTTGTCTTGCAGAAGTGTCATGTGTCAACCCACATGGGTTGTCTCTTTGATTAAAGTCATGTGGTTTGAATTCAAATCATTATCCTCCAGAGCTTATGTGATGTACTTGGATTGAGGGTGATTGTGTGCATCTGAGGTTATCTCAACTAATATTGGTTTTGGAAGATAAAGCTGCATATTTACAAGATTCAACTTCTTAAATAAATGGTTGATAATTATTTTTTGGAGAAAAGCTGTTCACCTAGTTTTGTTTAGCACTGGATAAACTGCATGGGATCTCAAAAGCAAAAGGTAAAATAGAAGAAAGAGAGTTACAGAAGAAGTCCAAACCAACTCAATAAATGGTTGGACACCTGACTTTCCGCTCCTTATCAGATTGAACTTTTGGGGAGTATGTGCTAAGTATTTATCTATTGATATTGAAACAGTCCACTTCAGCTTCATTTGTTACTAAAGAGGATGCATGATCTTGGGTTTGAATCTTGGAGTGAGCAACTTAGTAAAGGGCTGTCTGGTAGGAAGTAGAATTAGAGAGGATATAAGTGGGAAGGATGACATAGGAAATGCTTACCGCTAAAGTGAGATCCTCCAGTGCAGGATCCACTTGGAGTGGGTGGTCGAGGATGATGACTTGGACACTCTGACAATATGGTGTTCTATTACAATCTTAAGCGATAAACAACCTGGTTTTCTATCTTATCACCATTAGTTTTTCTGCAATATTGGTAGATATTCATTAGGGATTCTTAAACTTAGATTAACTTCGAGTAACAAATTATGATTTTTATGTTTTTTTTTTTTTTGTCTTTTGACGGTAATGGTAGGCCTTCGCCCTCATATCAATAAATATGAGATAGAAAGTCCAAAGCAAGTACAAAAGCAACAACAAGAGCAAATACAGAGAACTGTCAACAGGACCCAATAAGATACACCCTCGGTAGAGGAGCGATCTACTAAGCACCCATCCTCTTAGAAGCAATAAGACTATGCCCAAATAACAAAGCAACCTCCCGGAAGCACCACCGAGCTCGCTTCTTTACGGAACCTCCCCGAAGTATGATTTTTATGTTAAGTCACCCACTCCAATTGAGTATGGGCATTCTAAGTCTTGTACCCCTCGTTTGGTTCATGGATAGCTTATCTGGGTATAAAATAGTATACGGGGATAGAGAACTAGAGATTTTTGTTTGGTTGCTATTACTTTTTTATTTGGGTAAATTTTTGTCCTTTTTCTTTGTCTGTTAGAATATTGTTATAGTTTTGGATGATAAGCAAGAATAAACTATGCTTACCTTCCCATGTATGGTCATTAGGGCCTATTTTAACTTATCAAGGCTTAACTATTATCGTTTATCCATGCTATAAAACATAGTTTTTTTGAGGATTAAGCTAATCTTCTCTTATGCACTAGCTTATTCGGGAAACAAATGGAGGCATAATGTGCGACTGTGCGTTGCTCATAGCACACTAGGTTCCCACTGTAAACATAGATCCACTTGAATGATGGATTCCATTATTAGGAGTTTTTTTATGCCTTCAGGATTTAGAAGTATAGGACATTATTCCCTTTCTCATTGTTATAATATGTAGTTCAGCATGATAGTAGAGGCAATTTCAACTTTTAATCAAGATTTCAAATCTGTTATGGTTCTGTATCAAAATTCTTATTTTCATCCTCACAAGAATTCAACTCAATGTGGTCACATGTGGAGTTATTGATTGTTCATGGATCGGACGTGGGTTGAGCTAGATGGCAAGACTTTATCACATTGTTTGACATGACAATGGAGTATAAGGCAGGGAGTAAGAAAAGGCCACATGTCCGGATCATTCATTCTATTCCGAAATGGGTGGAGGATTTAAGGTCAGCTGTTGGACAGGATTTCATTTTGAATTTCTGATTGAATTCAAATGTCAGTCAATCCATACTACAATAAATGTGGATTGGGACAGCCTGGGGACATCAAATCTTTCTGAATTAGACTTCCCGAACACGAATATTCTGGATGAGTTTGCAGAGCAGGATCCAATAATTTCAGAGATCCTTTCGTCGTCGAGCCCGGGTTAAAGGATTTAAAGTCGGTTGGATCTGGGTCAACCCATCTGTATCTTGGATATTTGAAAGATTGTTATCGAATCTGTCATCTCCATCGTCCAAACCCGACTGGTCCTGCAAATCTGGGGATGATCTGCGGCTTCCATCCGATTTGAAGGGAGATGGCCTTGTGAGGCATCCTTGTATGTTTCCTCTGGACGGTGTGAGATCTTTCCAATCATATGAAGTCAGCTCACCTCGTTTTGACACCATGGAGTCTGTCGCATCCCTTTTAAAAATGATGGCATGATCACCACAAGTGAAGGAATCCTGATTGAGGTTGCTTTCATCCATCTTGAAAAAGGTGAGCGAAAAGAGATGTCGGAGAAGCACCTTGGAGCCAATTGCCTTTCCATCTATCCCGTTTCTGGGAAGAAATTGGACCTTCTCACTGATCTCCATGGACAAATCTTCCACGTTAAGAGAGCAACTCTAGGATCAGGTTCCAAGGATAATCTATTGCACCCTAATTAGTATTTATCTTGAATGAATCTTGTCCAAAGAGACCCTAGATCGGAAATGAATTTCCAAAGCTATCTCCCTAATATAGCTTTGTTCATATTGGCGAAGGCTTCTTGGCTCGACTTATAAGGTCCCATTTCACTTGATGAAGACTATTTCCTCTCTCCTTGTTTTGGGACCATAGAAACCCTCTCTGAATTTCTCCATTTTCTCAAGGATGGCACAAGAAACTTTGTAAATAGAAAAAAAATAGAGAGGGAGGCTTGTGAAAACCATCTTGAGGAGTATTAGACGACCACTGAAACTTCATTCAAAAGGTAATTAAAGAAAGAAATCTTATATAAAGAATCACAGAAGTGTAAGAATACATAAAACTCCGGAAATAGAAAGAACTGTGATAAATCAAATGCATATGATAATTTATATAAGAAATTGGAATTTAAAGAATGAGAAGAATATTTATAATCTTGCTAGGGCAAGGGAAATGAAAGTAAAGATTTAGGTCATATGAAGTGCATTAAAGGTGAATATCAAAAAGTTCTAGTATAAGAGATTGTCATTAAAGAAATGTTATGTAATGAAAATCACAAGAAATCTTTAGCTTATATAGATGAACAATGTTAGACAGATTAGAAATATGAAATATTTTTTGAGGGAAAGGTAGACAAATGCTACCCTGATTTTATAACAATAAAACTGAAACAAATTGTATGAAGTAAGATGAGAGGATACAATTGATTAAGCAAGAAACATAAGAGAAGGGACCCTTCTCTACGCCCAACATTTCCAGGTAGAAGAGGTATCTACCCCAGGTGGCCAGGCCCAACTCTGCCCATGTAGACACACGTTGACATGCATCATTTCTCTTTTGAAGCCAACCCATTTGGGCCCCGTGACGTGGTGTCCCACTCCTATATGAAGCCTACATTTGTGTCCAATAGGTTCTCGATACAAATCTATTCCCCTTGAGCATGATCTCATTTCTCATCAACAAATCACGCACGAACTTGCCGGTATAATCAATTTCAAATTTTTTTTTTTGCTCTAATGCTTCTATCCCATTTCTTTGTGATTTGTTTGCTTGCTATCCGCGTCTCCTCATTGTTTTGGAAGCCTGGTCTCAGATCCATCATTGCGTCGAGCATCGCCCACAGCTACGCCACAGCCAGGCATTGGCAAAATGGGTTACCCATTATTTCATCTTCGCTCAGGCAGATAGAACATATGGTTGATGCCTAGGAGACGAAGAAGTAGGGTTGGTGAAGTTAATTAGACTTAAAAAATGAAAAAAGAAAGTTGTTTACATGCTTATTGATGTTTGGAAGTGTCTAGGAGATGAAGGAATAACATGGTTAATTAATTTTTAATATGAATTTAAAGACAAAAAATGCCATACTGATGTTGGAACTTTTAGCCTCCATTCTTTGTATGAGGGATCTCTAAATATGATGCTTTGTTGATGATTTTTATTACTTGAGGAATACTAAGCTAGAAAGATGGAGAGAGGCTTTAAAATCAGTAGGACGAAGGCGGGATATATCTTATGCAATTATAGTAATATATATGAAATGGTTGTGTAGTATTAATAATGAACAAGAGGTACGAGAGAGCATTAATGATGATACCTATGTTGCATGTGTTATAATATAACATAGTTCATTATATCTGTTGATGTGTATTCCGTCAGCATTGAGTAAGCTTCTTGAAATAAAATGAATTTAGCTTTCTCTCTGCCTCTAGAAAAACCAAACAAGAGCTAATAATAAGTTCATCAATTTTGCCCCTTAAAATATTTTACCTATTTTAAAAAAAAATTCACAGGAGAAGCTTGTTTATTTTTCTTTTCATATGATTGTGCCATGACTCTTTTTTGCTTTTTTTTAAAATGGCATTGTCTTGCTTAATTTTTAAATTAATTATGCATCAAGTTTGAGGTATCAGTCATATATGCCTGCGGAGCATTCTTGAAAACTGTCCCAGAAGCGCAGATTTATTATGTTTTTATTTTAAAATTCCAATTGACATTAAAAAAAATTATTCTCTTATCTTTAAGGGGTCGACCCCCTCTTTTTAATGTTGTGCAAATGTTGCTTAAGCAGAGATCTTATTTGCAGATACTTCCAGAGCATCCCAGAAGCAGTTTCAGAAATAGAACAGAGGGGAGGAGGGTGTGCATGCTAAGATGTCTTCTATGCTATACATTCACATACTGCATTTCCTTTGGGGTCTTGTTTGATCACCATTTTCAGGGATTGCTTTTCCCCTCCCTCATGTGTTCTTCATATCGTCAGTGTGACACGCCTGGGTATATAGTTTTATGTTCCTTGGTTTTTATTTGCGTTTTAGAAAGTTGACAGATTTAATTCATTGTTGAATTCAGGAATTCCATCTGTGTGACGAGTTTTGGTTGGTCAACACTAGTGCGATCTTATTCACTGTTGCATATGTCCATTGTGCCCCCAAAAAAATCCACAAGTACCATTCCATACCAACAATTTTACTAACAACATCAAATCTCAATGAGACATGGTGAATACACTTAATTCAAAATAAAATGTATAAGGAGAGTGGGGAGATGCAGCTTCAGTTAGGGCTAGTTGTGGGGATGGTGATAAGAGACGATCGCATAGATGGTTTGAATGATGGTGAGGAAGAAAAGGACCAATGCGCCTATTAGAGACGGGATTGCCCACTTGTTGCTCAGGTAGGTCTGAATGAAGCCGGCCTTTCCCCTCTGCCATCTTGACTTGCAGAGTCCTTCGGCCAGGTCCATCATTTTGGGATCCATGTAGTACATATCCACTGATATCTCTCGGCCCAATTTGTTATAAAAAATTGGCTACCTCAACGCACCTGTCCAGCCCATTAATGATGATACCAGCTTTCCATAGCAGAGCCACGTTTTCTGTAGTGTCGATCAAACCGTCCATGACCACCGTGAAATTAGTGAATGGTTTTTCGGGGGTTGGATAAAACCACTCATGGTAGAGGAAATTTACAAGGAATGCCGCCATTACTTCATTCACCAACAATGGCTTCATCTTCAGAGTTCCCCTCTTGAACCTAATTTGGAAGTCCTTGAACCAGATCCTGTTGGTGCTTCTTAACTTGATCCCGGCATCTGATGTTAGAATAGATTGCATGCCCAGATTGATGCGTGAAAGACTTATGAACAAGATGGAGCAGATGATGCGGTTTCAACTCCTCATAAAATATTTTGGGAACCAGAGAGAAGTCAAAGAAGAGGACTTCTTTGAATAGAAAAATGATGTATCCTGACAGGTAGATTGTGATGGGGAGCACCAGAGATGGCCATGTTGAATATATCCTGAAGGATAAAGAATGGGATTTGATTTGAATATATCCTGAAGGATAAGAGATGGTCGGACATGAGATGGGGAGTGACCTTATTGAATGTGCTCTTATCCCAACTCCACCGCAAATAGAAGTACACGAGATCAGGAGAAACCCTGTTGAATCTACTCTTACAACCGCCCAACCGCAAGTGGATGATGCATGTGATGGAGGATGAGGCAACCATCCAGCAATGACATCTTGGCAAATTCAATCGGCTGCAACATTTCAACATTCTCAAGTAATGTGACCTTGCCCTGTCCAAAGAGCATCATGGCATAATCTTCAATTCCTATATGCTGATTGAGGGAGAGGATCTCAGGAGAGAATCTGTATCTGAAAATTCAAAAAATATCCGATATTTGAAAAATATGTATTTGTATCTGAAAAAACTATCTGTATCCGAAAATTTTCTTATTGGATACGCATATGCTTATATCCGATCCGAAAAATATCCGTATCCGAAAATATTATTATATTATTATTTATTTAATTATAAATTTATATTTTTAGGATTAATATGAGTTTTTATTTTTATTTTTACTCTAAAGCATGTAATGTTTTATGTATATACTTATAATTTTATGTTTTATACTAGATAATTATTAGATTTTTTTTACATATTTCAAATATTAAATATTTGACTTTTATTTTTAGATAATGGATATTTGGATAATTTAATCATTTCATCTTCATTTTGAATTTTCAAATATTTCGGATAATTCTCTATATCCAAATCCGGATTTTCAGATCGGATACGGATATTTACTTTCAATATCAGTATCGGATATGGATATTTTTTTTAATATCCAGTTTGGATACGGATCTGTACCTGTTCGATTGATGGGCAAGGGTTGGTGCGCTCCCCCCCCCCCCCCCCCCCCCCCCCCCCCCCCCTCACACTTTTTTTTTTCCCAAAATTTTATACTTAGCTAGTTATGTACATTCTTTTTTCAAAATAAAATATATATAATTGAATGTGCATATGTTTTTTCGGTTTTCCTAACAAAAAAATGTATTGAGATATTGAAGTATATATTGTTTTAACTAATTTTATCTATTGCCTTATTGACGTGATTGTAAATGAGATTGTGAAAGTGTGACTAAGGGTATTAGTGTCCATTGAAATATTTGATATTTGAAGTCATGAATATGTAATTTTTTAAAAATTAAAAAAACACCTTCATTTTTTAAACGTTTTTCCGTCTTTTTTGAGGTCGAAAAAACACAATTTGGATTTTTTTTAGTATTTTTTGTTTATTTTATATGATTGTTATTACATTTTATTTAATGATAATATCTACTTTTAAAAAAAAATTATTGTTTTTTTTAGTCTGAGCTTTGAGATTTTTTGAAAGTCAGATTTTCAAATCTCATCTTACAAAGGTATCCTTGTACATTTTTTGTGATTATTGTTTGATTTTTTTTTGCTTTTTAATTTTTTTTTAACATTCATTCTTTTCATTTTTTGTGATTGGAAATAATAACATTTCAAACAAAAATTCTAGACCTTCAAATTAATTTCGTCAAATTTCTAAATATAGAAAAGGAAATAAAAGATAACTTTCTCTATCAATCCTCCATTATTTCAACGACATCATTTGTTATGTTTGTGTTATTCAGTGCCATATTTTTTTTTATCGGTCACTAAAATTTTGAGTTTTAGTTATCTACATGAGTTTAAATATTCTGATTGAAAATCCAATTCCATGTTATGTGTCCTGGTACTTGGATTGTCGTATATGTAAATTTTCATTCGAATAATTCCAATAACTTTTTAAAAATTATGCAGTTCATTGTTCCAACCCCCCTCCCGCCAAGTGACAAAGTCACACCCCCTCTCTCATTCGACCTCTGTTTCTCTCCCTCTCTTTTGCTCTCCCTCCCTTTGAGTGTTTGAAGAAGAAGACGAAGAAGAAGGAGAAGATCAAGAAGAGGAAATGCACGTGAAGTTGTGTGTTGACATTGTTGATCTTGTATGGTCTTTTCCCTCTCCTCCTCCTCTAGCTCCCTCTGATGCTTCATTTGGTTTTCCCCTCCGATCCCCTTTGATTTCAACCAAGAAGAAGAGAAGCAAAGGAAGATGTGATGGTAGTGGTGGTGGTGGTTGAGTGTGCCTTTGAGCCTCACATCTCCCTCTTTCCCTTCCCTCTCTCTTTGCAGGAGCGGCCCTGAGCATAGGCAACCAAGGCAGTCGCCTAGGGCCCCCACTTTTCAAGGGCCCCAAAATTTAAAAAATGTTATTTATTCCTATTTTATTATGATTTTATTTTTATTTTAAATTCTTTTCATGTGCAAAATCTAAGGACTTATTAAAAGAGAGACATTGCATAAGCGTGTCTTTAACACAATAAAAAATATTTACTTAACGACAAGGAGATTGCACAATTACAACTTGATTGACCGGAAATATGATATTTGACCAAATTAATATGAGATATTAAAAGCCTATAATCATACTCTAATATGATGTTGCATCTTCAATAATTGGAATGTGTATGATTTATATTTCACATCCTAACAATTTTCGTATCTATATAAAAATTGTGACATTCAACCCATTGATCCACGTACATCACTGACCCGATTGGTGTCCCTTGGAAATGTGAAAGGGTGTCGTTACTTGCACCCCTCAGAAAGCTTTACACACCCCTATATTTTGAGCATCCAGTTGATTTTTAAGATCCATTTTGTATGCCCTCATGTTTCAATAGTGGTTTTTTTTATTACTTTTATACACATTCCATCACCATCTTTTTTCATCCAAAACAACCTTGATTCTTCCTTCTAATCCTCCTCCCCTTCCTCTTGCATCCTAATAGTCTTAGCATCCCCTCGCTTCCTCAGTGAAGGGGGTGGAGGTAGGCCTGTCGATGGATGAAATCAAGACCCAGACTTGACCCTACATGAGGGGTGAGGACCCGAAAATTTAGACATGCATGAACTTAATTGACTCGTTTATAAAATCAGGTCATGTCTGATTCCACTCTAACCCATTCTCATAGATCGGAGTATCCCAACAATACACCACTCTCATCCTTGGCCCATTCAATAAACCCACTAGAGTGTTGTTACACTCAGTCCTTTTAATTTACAATCCCAAGTACACTCTCTTGTTGAATTTTTTTTATATTTTTGTTAAATGATACCATTCAATTAATTAAAGTATAGATATTTTACCTTTTATAAAAATATACGTTAGGTATATGATTTGAAAAAAAAAAGAAAAAAATATGGGCATACTACATTTGAAATAGTAAATCAGATTGAGTCTTAACATTTTACAAATTGTGTGTTGTTACAATTTGTCATTTTTACCATTTAAAATGCAATCCTATATATCTCGTTAGCCCCCTCCACTCATTGTAATGAGGTATATACCTCGTTAATTTTTTTTTTTTTTTATAAAAGTACATATCACATTAGATGTGGTATATGATTTTTAAAAATTGACAACATGGGTGGTGTCACAGGGTCAAATTTTGAACTAGGTTTTCTCGCCTGTGTGGCCTAGTGACACTCACTAGTCAGCCAACCCTCTTTGCTCTCACACACTACGGCACACAAGGAATACACTGTTTTCGGGCAAACACCCTTTTTCCCTTAATTCACTCAAATAAGGAATACACTTGCCGGTCTGGCTGCTTCAACCGCATGCCCAGACTTATATAAGCATACAAAACTGAATTTGCCCACGCAGGGGCCACTACGGCACGGTTACATAACCGACTACCCACGCAGGGGCTAACTGCCGCACGGTTACATAACTGAATACCCACGTAGGGGTTTAACTGCCAATCTGATCAGTCGTGCCTCACGCGTGGCCCTTGCGCACCACGTCTTTGCCCACGCACGCATCTCGCCAACCGCATTCTTGCAACTACCAGCTTCCATGGCATAACCGCCCACCAGGCGCCAACTGCCCACTCTTGCTTGTCTGCAACTGATTGCGTTCGTGGCGAGTCCACGTGTGCAACGCTTTCCCCACTTCGCACACATTCCATCGTGTCTCAGTGGTCACGTGCCCCACGAGTCATTGCGCACCCGTCTGAGTCTTGGAGCACGCCTTTGCTCGGACACACCCGGTCATTGCACCCCGGGTGCCCGTACCGTTGTCCGAGTCTCTATCGGTGTTATACGCCAACTTCCCGGTATCCCCGAGAGAGTTGTCCGGACACCTGCCGGTGTATGTGCACGAGCTCGCCGCCTACCCGTGCACGTTCTTGCGTAACCCACGTCTGCACGAGTTGTCTGTCTAAGTGTGCCAACGAGTCGTGCAACCCGTCCCCCACTGCGCGCCTCTCGTGCATATTATGCTTGGCTCTTGTGGGGGTGTGACAGGTGGACTGCGTTTTGAACTATAAAAAAAGAATGAGTATAACATATTCCAAAGATACAATAGAGGAAGATCACGGTTGCAGTTTTTTACTATTACATTTATAAATATCTTAGACAATTATATAACAAAAATTTATGGAGAAATTAATTAAGGGTCCCTGTGATCACCCGTCTATTTTTTTTGGTCCCTGAAAAATTTTAAGTTTTTTTTAGGTCCCTAAAGCGGTGAAAAATTATCTTTAGGTCCCTCCAGCTGAATGATGTTTAAAAACATCGAAAATGCCCATTTATCAAATTATTTTAGTACACTGTTAACACTCTCCAATACATTGTTAAGCATTTTCAATACACTGTTAACACCCCCCTAATACATTATTAACTTTCGCATAAAATGCTCCAAGTCCAATTATTTCAGTACATTATAAACACTTCCTAGTACATTGTTAACCTTCGCATAATTGGGTGAGGGCCATTTTAGTATTTTTGAACAACATCCGACTATAGGAACCTAAATATAATTTTTCACCGCCTTGAGGACCTAAAAAAACTTAAAACTTTTTAGGGACCTAAAAATAATATATGGGTGACCACAAGGACCCCTAATTAATTTCTTCAAAATTTATTTTAGGGGAAATTGTTAAAATACCCCTTGACTAAGGGTCTAATTTTTTTCTACCGCCGGACTTTTTTTTTATTTTTTATTTGCCCTTGAAATCTGGTCTTATTTTTTTTTTACCCCTAGACCTGTGCCACCTCATTTTTATATACCTAAACTACCCCCATCTGTAAATTAGTATTACATTTATGTAATTGATCGTTACATTTCCGTAATTTACATGTCCTTAATTTAGTTCTATGTATGATATTACATATTTGTTGTGTAAATTATAATTTTTTTAATTTCTGTTGTAATTGTTATAAGAATAATAGAAGATATTACATTTCTATTATGTAAATAGTAGATTATGTCATTGGGCATCACATTGGTAGTTTTTGTTGTAGTTATTATGTAAATGTTAATTTCAGTAATTGTTAAGTACATGGATCAAGAAGTAATTTTATTAAAATATTACAATTGTTCATAAATTTTTAGTTCAGATTCATGCTATTACTAATTTTGTTCATAGTACTAAATAAAAATTTATTTAAGTGTTTGATTGTTGTATTTTTCATATAGCTTGAAAAATTCGTTCTTCGTTATGAAGTATATTGAATGTTTAGTTCGATAATCATGTTTCATTTTACCTAAGAGGACATTAAGATGATTAAGAGGGAGATAACAATTAATCATGAAGATTTTGAAGAAAACGTCATAATTCAAACAATTCTTGTATTTATTTTAACGAAACTTTGAGATTGTATCTAAAACAATTTTGTGTACACTGAATGCATTTACAGATAATAATGTAATGACATTAAAAATATATATAAGACCATTTAGTGTATAAATATCTTTGCGTATTTTAATATTTTTGTAAATAACTATTAAATATCTGTAACTATGTGTATAATTTCTGTATGTATCACATTATATTACTGTATTTCTGTAACTCTGTATGTAAGGGATAGTTCAGGTATTATAAAAATTCAGGGGCAAAAAAGAAATAGGATTAGATTTCAGGGGTAAATAAAAATTAAAAAAAAGTCAAGGAGTAGAAAAAAATTTGACCCTTAGTCAAGGGGTATTTGAACAATTCTCCCTTTATTTTACAACTTACCTTAGTTAATAAACGTTGTTGTTTCTATTGTTTTACAGGGAGATGAAGAAGTAGATACCTCTTCTACTTCTATAGTTTAGGGGGACCTTTCTTTCTTGGGTTGTTTTATTTTTAAGTCCCTATAAACTATATGATTTAGTGATCGATCATTTACTTCTTCATATTTCTATTTAAGTCATCAGATTTAGAGGATATGTTCTTTTTAGTCTCTCCCAGAGACTAAAAAGAAAATAAAATAATTTAGGGATAGGTCTCTCCAAGGGACTAATAAGAAACATACCCTTTAAATCTAGGGACTTAACCGAAATATGAAGAAGTGATGGATCGATCACTAAATCATATAGTTTACAGGGACCTAAAAATAAAAAACCCTTCTTTTTTTTCTTACCGTTCACGTTAAAAAAAAGTCTACCGCTTATTTAGACATGTTATTCACAAAATTAAAATATATAATCTTGAAGGAAAATGATATACACAGTTCCCATTACAGGCTCAATTGCAGTCTATCCTTTTTTTAAAAAAAAAAAAATCATACAATCACCTTTTGAACTAAATGTTGCTATACGGAATGAAGTATATACTAAGATACATTAATATATTTTTTTTTATAATGAAAAAAAAAAATTGGGTCACATATTATGATAGGACTTATATATTATGATAGTGATACTGCTAAATTATGGATAGTAAAACCGAGTTGTAAAAGAGACTGCGTGTTTCAGCGCTCAATCCTGAAACTATAATATGTAAACTACGGATTGAAGGTGGGACAAAGTCACCCAACACGGATTGGCAACCATGCAAATTGCATTGATCGGCATTGGATACGTTTCTCTTTTTACCAGTTGACGTGGCTGCTGCTAATCCGCACAACTGTGACGAACTTTTCTCCTCGAAAGACATACAAGTTTCAAATGATGCAAAGCTGTCAAGGAACCACCACCACCAACAACAACAATGGCTGCTCCAACTGTTGTAGCAGCGAGAGCCCTCTTCATCTCTCTGGGTCTGCTGATGAGTGCCACTCTCATCTACACTATATGCACCGATGGGTCCCCTTTCCGCAGAGAACTCCTCACCCCGTAATCTCTCTCTCTCTGTCTCAATCTGTGTGTGTGTGTGTGTGTGAGAGAGAGAGAGAGAGAGAGAAAGCGAGAGAGATGGATTTGGTATTTAATTATGGAATTCTGGGATTCAATTACACAGTTTCTCAAACAGGATTCAAAACTGTAGTATTTAAAATATTGGGGTTTTCAATTGCGTTTTAAGAATTTGTGTCAAGATCCAATATTTGAGATTTAACAATCCCATCATTTGGTTGGATAAAAATTCTAAAAAAATGGATTTTGAAAATACAAAAGTCTGGGCTAAAATGAATTATACAGAAACATTTTTTTCTACAAGTAATATATTACACTGTGGTTGATTTGGGTATTATTACTAAGGGAGTTTTTATATGCAGTCTCACTTCACCAACAGGTATATGCTTCATTTGATGAAGCATGTGATATTTTATTTTTGTCTAAGGGGGTATATACAATTCATTGGAATGCATTTTATTTTTGTCTAAGGGAGTATATACAATTCATTGGAATGCATATTTCATTTTTTTTTATAAAGGTGGAGGTAGATGCTTCATTACTTGAAATATACACCTTTAGGGGAAAAAAAATCATGTGGGGTCTGCAAAAGAAACTGCATATAGCTGTCCCTAACATATTCCTATCATCGTTATTTTTATTAGAATGGTGTTATAGTAGATCAAAAGATATAATCATATAAGGGGATAAATGATAATCCATGGTGTAAGAAATGATATTTTGAGTGAGATGTAGATAAAAAGGGCGAAGGAGAATTCATTGATTCAAAATAAAATGTGGACAGTGATATTTCCTAAAGCGGAGGGATATGGTCTGTGATTAGACTAGATGGGATCAGTGCATCGCAGTTGAGAGGAATGATGGGCTTAAATTCGAGAACATTTTCTAAAATAAAAAATTGAAAATATTGATTGGCATTCTGTAAGAAATCTGAGTGGAGAATAACTGTTGTCAAATCTGTTCTCTCTAATATTTTCAATGTGAATTTGGGTATGCACAGTGTGCATGTAAGTGTTTTGCAAACAATATGTATGTGTGGTATAAAACAGAATTTAAAAAAGATCAATGTGGATTTAATCAACAGAAATAACATATTGGATTTCGGATGGTGCTTAATAACAGTGTAATTAATGAGAATCACAGAGTAGGAATGCTATCACAAGAATTAGCAAAAATTTAGAATTCTTCTAGCCAGTGCCTACATAGGGAAATGAATTTGTGCTATTGGTTTTATCCAGTGCCTAAGCATGTGTGTGCGCCAGTAATTCAAACTTCCAGCATGTTTATATGTATCATATATAGATTTGAATGTGTACAGTTGTCTGATTGTCTTTTTAATCTGTTACAGATGGATGGTGGCAACACTTGTTGATTTTTATATAAATGTGTTTGCTATTGCGGTATGTTTCATCAAATCCTTCTTCTTTAATTCCATCTTCCCTTTCGTTTTCACCTGATGCTTTATTTCCTTTATTGGTTTCCATGCATCGAATTTTCTTCTGTCAGTACTTCTCATATTTTAGCTCATTTACTATCAAATTGCCTTTTGTTTTCCTCTACTCTTGGAATTCACAATAACTGGCTGTTGGATTTCACTGAACTTTCTTAAACCCCAATAATCTTAATGGCTTATCCCAAGATCAAACATATCTAGTTCACCATGGAAAAGTCATAATATTTTAATAAATGATATCATTTTGTTTAGAGTTTCCCAAAGGACGAGTTATCACAATTTATTGCCTTTACAGACAATCACATACTGTGTATCTATCAGGTATGGGTGGCTTACAAGGAACAAACATGGATCACGGCATTATTGTGGATCGTTATGTTGGTATGCCTTGGCAGGTATGTGAAGTCCGATATTTCTTGTTTGCTTTATCTGTCTGGTCAGGATACATTGTTGATCACTTATTTACTTTTCATGGACTTTCTTATTACCCAACTTTATATTGGTGGGAAGGCTATCCAAGTATGAAATGGTTTTTGATGGCAACCAGTCTGTTGACCCTTTTTTTATTTTGTAATCCCAAATTTTTCCACTGTTTAAATTACTTTATTAAGAAATACATTTTCTGTTATTTACCTAAATTTTCAGTGTGATAGATTCTAGATGGATACTTGGGCTCTCTTAGTGCTCTGATTTTATACAATTTGGCGTAACTTGCTTGTTTATGTCAAAATAGAAATGTTGAGGCTCCCACCATTGGCCAAGACTCTCGAGTCTTCATTTGAAGATACTTTAAATTAAGATTTACTTAACCCAATTAGCATTGCTTTGATTTATTTTGTAATATTTCCTTTTTTTCTCATAATGTAGCTTTCCTTTCAAATGTAGATTTTTAGCTTGATTAGCATGTTTTCTAATCATTAAATCCACTTTGACTATTTCAGCATTACTACATGTGCTTATATAGTGGTGCAACTTTTCCACCTCTCATCTAATGATCCAGTTCAAGATTCCTTATTGCGTGAGACAGACAGGCAAGTTATAAACCACCTTGTAGCCATCCCTGATGCATCCATCTATGCATTATCATACGTTGTGTTTCTTTGTTTTGTATCTTAATTACTACATGTATCTATTTGTTTTAGTTATTAATCAATACAGATAAATAATAAGCATTAGGTGAAGGCCTCATATGGAAGCAACTTTCATAGTGTTGTTGGTTTTTTCTTTTCAATTTTTTTTTTTTTTTTGCATGCTTGCCTTTTCCCTGAAAATTGTTTGGGCAGTTTTTGGAACAACATTCGTGAAAGTTAGGGTGTTTTTTTCCAATCAGGTAGGCATGTATGGTGTTTCCAATTGCACCCTAAGTGAAATAGAGCAACACGTTATGTTTGGAGAGAATTTTGGCATGGAAGTTCTGTTTCAAAATATATTGTTCCACAGTTTCCCTTTTTTATTTCTTTGATTTTTCTGAGGAAAGGTGTGAACTCAGCATCTATATTATTTTATTAATAATGGAAATGATTTCTTTTCCCCGATTGTGGGGATTCTTTCACCAGGGTGGATAGGAAATTGAAGATCAGGTGTTCTGTTGTGATGGGTAGAATTTTGTTCAGTGTGCTTGGTTGCTTAATGTTTGCGATCTTGGTGTATACCCTCATTACTGATGGTTCTCCCTTCCGCAAAGAGATACTTACACCGTAAGTTTGTCCTTTTCATCCTTTTTCTTTGTTATTTGTCTGATCTTGTAGTGAACATAATTTATTAAATTCATATATCACCAGACCCAAGAAGCCTTATCCCTCCGTTTTGGGGTTAGTTTGGTAGATCAAAAGTATTACTCATCAGGACAAGGGATTTTATTTACCACCATCTTTCAACCTATCTTAAATCTTCTATGGATGTATGTTGAATCCCTTGGAGGCCAGTTGGTAGCAGGATAGGGGTTGTCATGCCTTTGGCCGAGAGGAATTGGATTTGTAGGGTAGACTACCTTATAAATCATGGAAGTTATAATTGTGAGAAATATTATGGTGGTTTAAATTCATAAATAAGTGACTGCATCAATACATTCTAGCAATTCAATTTATTTACAGAACACCAGGGGCGGGAATGTGTGTGGACTGAGCTAGTCAATTTTACAAGATGTTCTTAATTATAAAAAAATTACTCGGTACTTTTTTTGAGTATAGACTAAAACATTTGCTATTAGTTCAGCCCACCACAAAATTAAGTAATGGCTCTGCCAGAACACCACTATATCCTTTGGTTTCTACCAAACCATCATTTTTTATCTGACCACCAAAGCTAGTATAGCCTTTCATTGCCTACAGGAAATGAGTTCTTTGAAAAGAAATCCACTCCTTTTGTTTTTGCATGTCCCAACTTTTTCTCTTTTAATTGAACATGTCGAATATATTTTTTTGCTCGCTGTTAATGACAGGTGAACTTTGGCACAGTGATAACCATAACTTTCTATGTGTAATTATACACACTTTTATCAGATTTTGGGTCAAATTTTAACAAAATACATAGTTAGATAACTAATTTTCAGGTGAGATTCATGAAATGCTGAATACATACAATCTTTTCTTCTTGAGATAATGAGCATGTCTGTGATACTTATGAGTTACACCTAAGAATCGATATATTCCAAAGGCCACGTCCAAAAAACTACTGCAGCAGCTGGTAAGATCAAGTTAAAAGCATGGCATTACAACAATTGTCTTCACACAATGCAGTCACATTTCAATTTCCACATATACTGTATGTTCAAAAATAGGATATGATGATTCAAGGAAACATGTGCTTATGGAATTTGTACATACACATGTACTTCATATGCACAAGTAGATTCCCTTTTATAAGTTGCACTGTTTCCTGTCCTTTCTAGTTTGAGTTTGTCTGGCTGGAATAGAGCCAGAGAACAATCAGTTTTTTTTTTTTTCTTCAAATTTGGACCAATGAAACTCAGAGTTGCTTTGATCTTGTAGTTTTGCTGACACCTGTTCTTGGTTATACTTCATTAATTTGCCTACTTGAATACAAAGAGCATGATTATATTGGTGAAGTGAGAGATTATATTTGGAGGTGCACCTTTTCTGTAAAGGGTTTAATGGAGAGTGTGAGGGCAAGGATCAAGCTATTGGGGGACTACGAAGTTGTTGCAACCTATGATATGTGCAAATATGAGAAAAACTCTTGGAGGAATCATTTAGTTCTACTTTTGTTCTTACTGTGTCGTACACAATTGATATGATATTTATAAAGCAATTAGTTTTTTGTACCTACATATTCTAGGAATTGTGTAGAAATTTGAGTAGCATAATAGGGGCTATGAAAATGTAATCCAAAAGAACTATAAATAATATATCTTACTGCTGCCCAAAATATGGAACCGGTTATGGGTCTTTTACCCCAATATAGTCTTGGAATTATGTTGCAGAGTGAAGATATTTTGGTTCCAAAGAAGTAGCTTCTCCCCCTCCCCCCCCCCCCACTCCCCCCCTCCTCTCCTGGTGCTAACAGACAATTTTAATAAATACAATATTTTTTCTTGTTTTCCCCATAAGTTTCTGCATGCAAGTGTAAATATATATTGATGTCCTAAATTTTTGCAGGTGGATGAATGCGACCCTTGTTGATTTCTATATCAATGTCATAGCTCTCTCGGTATGTCTTGTAATACAGTTTTCCTGGATTAAGTTATCTGCCTATTATGCTAGTGACATGATCAACTATATGTCTAGAACCTCATATGTCTGTCTCTGTTTTCAGATGACATTGTTTCTCTGCATGTTTAGTATAGTACAGGCCACTTTCAATTGTCCTATTGGTAATATTTTCCTGCATATACTTCTATGTTATAATGTGTGATACATTTTGTATCAGAATATGTATACGTATTTTATCTGTTATAGGTTTTATTTAAGTGGACTTGTTAGTTAGTCTGACCAGAACAAGGGTCACTGACGTGCTTGGGTTGATAGGACTTGCCCCTGGCTTCCAGTCCTCAGAGTGCTCAACATTGTGCAAAAAAGGAAGGGAAAATAAGTGTGATGAAGAAGAAAAAGAAGAAAGAAAAAAGAAGGAAAAAAGAATGAAAATCGCTAAGGTTAGAAATGTATTGAGGTTCTCCCCTCCCAGCACCCCGAGAAAATGCAAGAGCGCTTTGGGTGATTACCTTTACATGGGGGTTGGTCAATCAACCAAAATAGTGTACACAGCATAACCTGTTGTATTACCTTTATCCATTTCCCTGTCACATGTGCTCAAATTAACTCAGTTCGAGGTCAGTGGGGTAGTCAATTGCCCAGCCATGATCCGGGTATTGGTATACATAGTTTGGAGTGGATATTAACCTTCAACTGACGAATTGCACTCTTTTGGGGTTCGTATATACTTATACCAGTCAAAGAAATTATTGGGAGTATATATACACTTGTAAACGGTGTATATTAGCTGATAGAGTGACATGGACTGCTACAGATGAAACCTTATGCAGCAGAACTCAATTTTTTAGATCAGAAAATGGCTTGCACTCATTGTAGTTTTTGTGGATGTACAATAATGTTTATCGAAACTATGAATTAGAATTATTTATTCCAATTTCTTTCCCATGATTTACTTTTACTCTAGGCACTGGTTCCGGCATGTCCTTTATCTCTAAGTCATAATTTATATACCAATGAGGTCCGGAACCAGTCCATTATAGCATCATATAAATATCAAAAACTTTTCATAGATATATCAAATATCTGTGAATCAACATACAAACATACGAATGCTTTGGACAATTCCCACTACTGAACTTTCGTCGCACACCTAATTGTATTTATCTTTATCCTCAATAGACTTTCTTATTTTACACTTCGCATTCCTTAAGAGGATTTCTATCACAAAGTCTTCATAAGTTATATTCATGAGCATAATGAATTCTGAGATGCCAGTATATCACTAGTTTGCACTTGTGGGTTTTTAGTTATATCATCTTTTTTTTATGATCTACCCTATTTAGTTCATGACCAATGTATATCCCCTTGTTCCTCATTTTTCAGTAGTGTTTCTTTCCTCTTCATGATTTCTCCTTCTCTCTATTGGTCAGCACTTGTTTCTTGGCTATTCCACCTCCACACCAAGATTAGCATGTATATCTCCTCTCCTACTATTCATTGCAACAACCAGTTTAGGTAGCCAGTAACGTGATCTTTCATGGGCAGGCCAAGCAAGTTCTGATTGGCAGCCCATATTTTGACGTTACTTCCTTACTGGGATCCTAAATTTCCCAATCTTCCTTTTACACTTCATCTTGCTGTCTCATTTGCCAAGTTATGCAGAGTTGTGGGCCATTCATCTATGTTTTTGGGTGATCCACACCCCAAAAAAAAAAAACTCTTGATGCCTAATAGGTTTTTATTTTTTTTTATGTTTATATTTTGTGAAACTTTTAACTTTTATGTCTATGTTTTTCATGTGATATAACAGTTTCTTCCTTTTTTTAACTTTTGTTAGGTCTGGGTTGCTCTCAAGGAGCCAACTTGGATGTCTGCTCTCTTTTGGATAGTTCTACTATGGTGTGGCGGCAGGTAGTGCTAGATTCCTTTTGATGGTTTATTGATTTATGATTTCAATCTTCATTTGTCTACCCATGTTTTGAATTTTTATGCATTATAACGCACCATATTGAAATCCCAATATTTCCCTACTGTTAGAATAAAGAAAAGGGAATTATTGTTGTTATTATATTAGAGGAGCCAAATGGCTCTATTTATAGATACATAGAGGAAATCCTAAAATACAGATAAGGAATCTACGAAAACTAGGAAACTAATAATATCACAATAATTACAATAAAGATATAATATTATCCTAATAATGATTCTTTAACACCCCCTTCCAAACTCTGAAAGGTAGAACTCTTAGAGTTTGGACAAAAATGAGAAGGTGGCGAAGGCTGGCGACAGCACGTGCAAGCGCGGCAGGGGTGCAACAAAGGCACGGTAAGGGCTCTGCAGAGGCGCGTGTGGTGGCCGCAATGCTGCGAAAAGAGAAAGAGCGCACATAGAAGAAGACATGCGTAGTGGGAGCAAGAGAAGTAGCGAGATTGCACGAAGAGCGCAAGAGCGGTCGATGCCGCAAGGAGATGCGCGGAGGTGTGCAAATCTGCGAAAAAGAGAAAGAGCGCACATAGAAGAAGACATGCGTAGAGGGAGCAAGAGAAGTAGCGAGATTGCACGAAGAGCGCGAGAGCGGTCGATGCCGCAAGGAGATGCGCGGAGGTGTGCAAATCTGCGAAAAGAGAAAGAGCGCACATAGAAGAAGACATGCGTAGAGGGAGCAAGAGAAGTAGCGAGATTGCACGAAAAGCGCGAGAGCGGTCGATGCCGCAAGGAGATGCGCGAAGGTGTGCAAATCTGCGAAAAGAGAAAGAGCGCACATAGAAGAAGACATGCGTAGAGGGAGCAAGAGAAGTAGCGAGATTGCACGAAGAGTGCGAGAGCGGTCGATGCCGCAAGGAGATGCGCGGAGGTGTGCAAATCTGCGAGGAGGATTGTAGAGATCTCGGATGAAGAAAAGAATCACACAGATGCATAGAGAACGAAAAATCGAGCAAAATGGACTCCTGGATCACCTTAATCGAACTTCCGGAGAGGAAGTTATGACCGATTTAGTGGTTTTGAAGTCTCAAGGCGGCGCCGGAGGCGGCGGGAGGGTGGCCGGAGGCGGCAGAGGGCGGCCGGAGGAGCACGACGGTGACCGGAGGAGCCGGAGGCGGAGAGCGGCCGGAGGCGGCGACAGGGTGGCCGGAGGCGGCAGAGGGCGGCCGGAGGAGCACGACGGCGACCGGAGGTGACGGAGGCGGAGGGCGGCCGGAGGAGGCGGAGAGTGGCCGGAGGCGGCAGAGGGTGGCCGGAGGTGACCGGAGGAGCCGGAAGCGAAGAGTGGCCGGAGGCGGCGGAGGGCGGCCGGAGGACGGCGGAGATTGGTGCCGGCAGAGGAGAGCGGCAGCCGCTGGTGGTGCACGCTGGCTCCGGGACGCATATGGGGCGCGCTGGGGAGGCGTCCCGGACAGGATCCCGGGAGACCCGGGAGCGCTGGCACGCGCAGATCCCGGGATATCCGGGAGCGCTGGCACGCGCTGGCAGGGCAGATCCCGGGATATCCGGGCTGGCACGCGCTGGCAGGGCAGATCCCGAGAGATCCGGGAGCGCTGGCAGGGCAGATCCCGGGATGTCCGGGAGCGCTGGCACGCGCTGGCAGGGCAGATCCCGGGATATCCGGGAGCGCTGGCACGCCCTGGCAGGGCTGGCAGGGCGCGACGGCAGGGCACGGCAGGGCAAGGGCTGGGCGCGGCAGGGCCGGGCGAGCAGCGGCAGGGCGGCGCCGGCAGCGGCAGGGGCGGCGCCGGCAGTGGCATGACGGCGACGGCGACGGCAAGGGCACGACGACGACGGTAAGGGCACGACAACGACGGCAAAAGCACGACGGCGACGGCAAGGGCAAGGGCACGACGACGACGGCAAGGGCACGGCAAGGGCACGACGGCGACGGCAAGGGCACGACGGCAAGGGCACGACGACGACGGCAAGGGCACGACGGCGACGGCAAGGGCACGACGGCGACGGCGAGGGCACGACGGCGACGGCAAGGGGTGTTTTTAGATCTCGCGAGCAAAATTCCTCCCCCGCTCCGATTGAAGACTCTTCAATCGAAGCGGGGAAGAGAAAGAGAAGCTTTTGTGGATCTAGGATTTTTGAGGTGGAGGCTCTGATACCATGTTAGAATAAAGAAAAGGGAATTATTGTTGTTATTATATTAGAGGAGCCAAAGGGCTCTATTTATAGATACATAGAGGAAATCCTAAAATACAGATAAGGAATCTAGGAAAACTAGGAAACTAATAATATCACAATAATGACAATAAAGATATAATATTATCCTAATAATGATTCTTTAACACCTACATTGGTATTGTAATTAACTGTATATATACCAAATGTTGCATTTTTCTGTTTATCATATGATAGCTCTATCTGGCAGTTAAATAATATGAGTTTTATTTTTAAGTGTAAATAATATGTGCCTTCATAACGCATATTAATGCAGAGCACAAATGAACTATCTTAGGAAGAACCAACGCAAAGAACAAGCTTGTAATATTTGATTGTTCAGGAAGATAAGGGGATTTTAGAAAAATTTTGTGAATTTTGGATGCAGCGAGTTGCGGAATTCTTACATGAATGATATTACTTTTTTTTTATTATTATTAAGATGATCTGCAGAGAACATTCTCATGGGGTATAATTGTGTTATGATGTAGATTGCGACATGACATACGTCAGTGATGCATGTATATTAACATAGGCATCACATAACATCCTTGACATTTTTGCAATGTAAGGCATATGATATAAATCTCTTGAATTGCAGTGTTAATCTCTGTCCTGTAGAGAAAAGAAAACTTTAACTGCCTATCCCGAATATCATGTGGTTTGGTGTCAAATTCTTTTTGTTGGACAATGGTGTTCATGAATCATGTCTGGCCATCAGGGACTTGTTTCGGTGATATAAGAATTTGTGTGAACTTGAATATATATATCTTCTTCTTTTCTTTTTTTAATCACAGCTTCACATATATGGGATCCGTTAATAATTCAACTTTTCATCCTCATATAAGAACAAAAAATGTCACAGTTTTACCCATATATTCTGATTATGTGGATGTTCGTTCAGTTAGCACCTCATGCATGGGTTGATATTGAAACTTCATGTTTACATTTTCAGTGTCATGACATGCGTGTACATTGTCATTCGGCTTTGCCAGCTCTCACCAGATGATCCTCCATATCTTGTGCTATTAGACTCCCAGAGAAAGCAAGTAAGATACCTTTTCTTATATAAATCTACCTTTCACTATTTTGAAGTTATATTATTTCAAGATTCACGCTTCTTGAAGATGCTCACATCTAATTGACAGTATCAACTGTTTATGGTTCTATATATTACGTGATTTCATCTTCTAGTATGAATATTATGATTTCTTATTCAATGTCAACATTTTTTTGTACAGAGAATTGGGTAGCTCATTTTATGATATTTAAACTCTAGAAATGAAGATAAAAAGCTTTATGAAGAATTTTCAATTCTGCATTTGTCAGTTCAATGATGATGCAGCTTATTGCATTCTTTGTGCATTGTTATTATCATTTTGATTGAAACTAGGTTCTTTTTTTTTGTGGTATATATTCTTATGATATGCTCAAGCGTGTTTCCTAGATACAAAATATTTAAAGATAATGAAGAGAAAAAAAATAGAGAGATTTATAGCGAAAGAAAGATCAGAAAGTTAGGAGTTTCATATTTATTAGTAATTTAGCCGTATAGAAAATTTATGGTTTTTTTTTTATTGGTAATCAAAAAGTTGTATTACTATGAAATTTTTACAAAATCACAATCCTTTACATAAACCTTTACAAATAACAAAATGGAGTTAGAGGGGCTAAAGATGTCTTAAAGAAAGAACATCCCCTTGACCCTCAACAACCCCTGTTTTCATTGAAAATCAGGGAGCCTTGTCAATGGCTACTTGACACGTTTATATCCAGTCGCTTGCCTATCCTTTTCAATTGCTTCTGTGAGTTCGTTCCATAGCTGACCAGGGAGAAAAATAGATTCCCCCCTCATAGATTGAAAGGCAGCAAGGATGTCAGCTGGTGAGTTCCCTTCCCTGTGTATATGTGTGGCCTTCCAATCTTCCAATTGATCAAGATACTGGTGAATGTTTCGTAGAGATCGGATGGCAGTCCAGGGAGTATTACCTCGCCCATTCAACCAGGCCAGGGCAGTGGTAGAATCAGATTCAATCCATAATTTGTGAGCGTAAATAGAACTTCCTAGCAAAACACCTTGCTCTATCGCATTAAGCTCAAGGAGATTAATGGAGGGAAGATCCAGTCTCCCCGCCAAGCCAGTGATATAATCACCATTGTAGTTTCTAATGAGCGCCCCATAGCCCCCTCGATCATCTGCAAGAGAGCCATCTGTGTTGAGTTTCAGCCATCCATCCACCGGGTGCAACCAAGTTACAATGGAGGTAGACTTCTCCTTCACAGTTGTTTGAACACCAAAGGCATCCACAATCTTGGAAATATCTGGGGAGAGAGCAGAGTGGAAGACCTTATTAAGGGTCCTAAGCTTTATACTTTCCTTGATCCTGCCCAGGAAAAGTATTTTATGTTGATTTTTTCCAGAGAAAATGCGATTGTTCCTCTCAGTCCAAAGAAACTAGAATGTTGTAGAAGTTATAATAAAGGCAAGTTCTTTCTTGAATGGGTCAGTAATGGTATCTGTCAGCCAGGCAGAGAAAAGATCAAGCCTAGTGGGAAACTGAGAACGGATGGTGAGATCTCGAAAGAGCTTACTCCAAATAAATCTGGAGTAAGCACAGCCAAGGAACAAATGATCTGCATCTTCAGTTCATGCCACACACAAATGACAATTAATAGTTTGAATTAGCTCCCTCCTTTGAAGGCGGACCAGTGTTGGGAGCTTGTTTAAATATGCCTGCCATACACAAAGGCTGTGTTTAGGAGTTTGTAAAGGGTGCCACAGCCACTTGGCCCAAGGCTGCAATTCACTCTGATCTCGAACTGCTTTCCAAGCTTTGGTTAAGCTTAATCTCCCTGTTTTGCTAGCAGGCCATATCAGCAAGTCTTCTCCAATCCCACCTACATCAAGCTGTTGAATTTCCATCCAGATCAAGTCAATCTCAATTGAATGATTGTATCTATTGTTTCCTTTAATTATTGAGGGTGCCAATTCTTTTCTTCTTTTCATTTAAATTATTTATTTATATTGGGTGGGGGATGGAGGTTAAAATTCTTGTACTGTCAAAACAAACTCCTGGATTTGAGTCATGAGAGTGGCTACTTTATGAAAAAGACATGTTAATGGTTAGAATTGTATCCAGCTCTCTGCTATGTGCGGGACAGCTATATGTGTTGGTTTCCTTGATTATTGGCCTAAGTAAACATTAAGGTGAGTTTCACCCTGTAGAGATTTTCAGTTTGTAAAATGAGAAAGAGAGTATAAGTTTGAGAAGTGGGTGATGACTACTTTTGTGGTACCTAGTGGGGCAATTGCCTATGCTTGCTCAGTTTCCCCCTGGCTTTTTCCCTGGTTAGGGGGCACTCCCTGAGAGCCCTTTAAGCACATTCCTTTGACACACTTAGGAGCTTGCGTCTAGAAAATTTAGACACCTATCCATGATTATAAGGGCAATTTGCAAAAATAACCCTAGAAATGTTTTTTATTGCATATTTAACCTCACTCCCATTTTAATTGCATATTCTAACTCTTGATTTGGTCAGCGCTACCATGCCTGATCTTTTTCTTTTTATTTTTCTGTAGGAATCACGCTTCCCCTAGTTATGCATGAAAATCATGTGTTGATTTTTTTTTTTTAAAGAATGTGTGATTTATAAATCACACTTCCTTTGAGACTTAATAGAGGAATCATGCCCATTCACTTTTTAGTGATGATACGCATATTCTATTTGCTATCTTCTGCAGTTCAATTTATCATAACTTTTGTCATTTTTTACATGATTTAGGAGGCTTGTACTGATGAAATTAAGACTAATACAGCAGATCATCCTTTGATGCTCAAGACTGAAGTAAAAAAACCCACCCAAACAAAGGACTGATTATGGGATAATGTGGAAGAATGATGATGGACTATATTGAATTCTTGTTTGACAAGATTGGACACCGTGGAAAACCTTTATAAATAGTGTCAATTCATCTGAATGTCAATGTTGATGAACGGAGTCAAGAAAGTTGAATAAGGCTCTTATCTTTCCCATGACTTGCAGTTTGGAAGTCCGAAGTGAAGTGGAGCTTGTAAACTGATTCTTGTTCTTACTACAGAAACTCAGGGCAATGGAATGACCAGATATAGTGTAACATCTACTCAATCCAGGTGGATTACATCGTTGAGCAAGTTGTCGTTTCTTTGTGGTGCCGAAAATGATACCTTGGTGAACTATGCATCTCTTGTGATCTTGATGTGGTGAAGCTCTTCAACATGTTCACATGTTATTTAATATGTTCAAGCATGTGAAATTTTATATAGACTAACTGCAATAACTCTTATAATTCCAGTGCATAAAATGCTATATGGCCAGACTGAACTCTCCTGTATGATCATCTTAGATTCGTACATAGTTTCCATGTTCAACAACAATTTGTGCCGCACAATGAAATATTAAGTGCATGTTTGTTTTTTCACAGTTTTGATTGATTGGTAAGTCATGCAGTTTTAAGTAGACATTGAAAAATTTGATTTCGTTATCGGACTGCACTTCGCATACTTTTGATCGCATTATATATTATATCGTAGGCCTCAAGCACGGTATATTTTTTTATGAAAAATGTTAAAATTCAGTTATTTTTACAGTTCAAAACCCATACCACGTATATTTTTATTTTTATTTAAATAGTAAACATCATCTAATTATGTATATACTGAATAAAAGAAATGTATATGGTTATATTTTGAGTTGAATGAATTCATTTTTAATAAGTGTAAGAAAAAATTTAATGAGATATATATATATATTGTTTAAAGATGTATATGTTTAACTGAATTTTTAATGAGGTATATAGAATTGTATTTTGGATTGTAAAAAAAATTGAGTATAACAGTGCTTTTTTTATTTTTATGGGTAGGCATATGGGTAGGCATACCGTTCGGCATGTTGGGTATGCATTATTGTTATACATAATCTTGGGAGCTACTTACTGTCATTCAAGTATGTCACACTACACCTACACACACTGTTGGATACAGACTGTTAACTATGTAATTAAGTATAATGATGTTTGGCCGTGTATTTAAATAACTGTTTAATTGTGTTTGTCAAACTGTGACTGACCGTGTATTGTGCAAAACATGTTTGTGTCCTTATATACTGTTGTGATCATTGTGTGTGACTTGATGATAGTCTGTATTTGGACATCGGATGGATTGTCCTTCAAACAGTGAATGATTGATTGTGCATAGTAAAAAAGTGAATGATCGATCATTGAAATATTATTTCCTCTGTGTTAAAGACTCATTATTAGGATAATATTATATCTTTATTATCATTATTGTATATTATTAGTTATTATTAGTTTCCTAGATTTCCTAGATTCCTTATCTTGTATTTTAGGGTTTCCTCTATGTATCTATAAATAGAGCCCTTTGGCTCCTCTAATATAACAATAAGAATTCCCTTTTCTTTATTCTAACATGGTATCAGAGCCACCTCAGAAACCCTAGATCTATAAAAGTTTTCTCCTTCTTCCCGCTCCGATTTGAGAGTTTTCAATCGGAGCGGGGGAAGACTTTTAGTACCCATATTTTCTTCCGCTGTCTAGTTGTATTCTAGTCTTTGTCCTCTCGTGGTACTTATGTTTTTTTGTCATCTCGGCCCGACCTTTTGGAGGCGATCCTCGACGCAAGACGGCCATCCGGATCTAGCAGATCGCGGAGCATCACCGCCGAGGAAGGAGATCGAGGTCGAGCTCCTTCTGAGGACGCCTGGCGCACTCTCCGAGGAGGTCCCGCGTAACGAGGAACCTCTTCGGAGCCTCCGCCGCATCCACGGCGCCTCCACCGTCGTCTCTGCTGCTGTATCCGTTGAGGATCCGAAACAGAGCGCTCACATCCGCCGCCATCAACGAACACCTTTGAAACTCTCTCCGCGTGTTTCTCTCTCTTTTGCTGTCATATTGAGATCCAATCTAGGTTTCTTGATTATTAGATCCAATCCGGACGCCTCACCCAGCCCATCAACAAGGGGGGAAACCAGCGGCGCTTCACGGGAACCCGCCCCAACTATTCTCAGTCAACCGTCCTTGGCGCTCACTTTAATCGAGTCCGGGTCGTGTGTTCAGGCCCGAAAGGCTGAGGACCGCGTGCCATGTGGCGAAGGCGTTCGTCCACGTAATTGCTCGAGCCCCAACAAGGGCGCCTCACCACCCTGTCACCCTTCTCATCCTCATATTCGCGGACTTCACACAGGATTAATTTGGATCTCGTCCACATCGTCATTCCATGCGGTTTCTAGCCGCCGTTTCGCGGGTTCCACCGCCTTCACTGCTGTTGTGGCTGCCTCTCGTTCATCGTCGTCGCAGCCAACGTGCGTCTTCTCGCGCTTCCGCAAGTCTCCACGTGTTGTCGTCATCTCCGTCGCGCACAGCTCATCAGTTCGTGTCCGTCGTGCCCTCTCCGCGAAGATATTCTTCGATTAGTCTCTGAAGATGGAGTCGTTCACGTCGTTCTTCGAAGCGCAGTCGTCCTCGAGAGGCGGATGGACCTACGAATCCCTCAAGAACTTCCGCCAGATCTCCCCCGCTGTCCAGAGCCATTAGTTCGTGTCCGTCGTGCCCTCTCCGCGAAGATATTCTTCGATTAGTCTCTGAAGATGGAGTCGTTCACGTCGTTCTTCGAAGCGCAGTCGTCCTCGAGAGGCGGATGGACCTACGAATCCCTCAAGAACTTCCGCCAGATATTTTTTTTTTTTTTTTTTTTTTTTTTTAATTTTTACGAATCCTTTGGCTCCTCTAATATAATAACAAGAATTCCCTTTTCTTTATACTAACACTCTGTAAAAATTAAAAAACTGAGTAGAAGAAAGTCCATTATAGCATGTTACCATGTCAATGAATATGTACAAAAACTACAGCCCATACAATTTATGAACAAATTTTAATGTTACTTCCATAATATAATCCTAAAAAGGTACGAATATGATACAAATCCAATAACACAATCTGCTTTAAAAATCATATAAATAAAATAAAATCCCATTAAAAGATTAATAAAATAATTAAACAACAAATAAAATAGAAAAAAGTGACAAGTTTAAAAGAAAAAATCCCCAGATAATAATTTATTTATTTTTTTGTTGGGGGTTTGGGGGGAGGGGGGGGGTGTGGAGGGAGAGAAGAGGATTAGGAGCCCTTTATAATTGATAAGAAACAACCAGATTTACATAATACAAAACAATGTTTGCTACAACCACCCAACAAAATATTCAACCAAAAAGATAAATAGTTCAATCACAAACCATTTGACAAAACATCAGTTAAACCAACAACTACCAATCAGTTATTCATCAATATAACTACATATTATGAGTGAACCCATAATCATGTTTAATCCAGAGAGCTCTTGTCTCCGGATCTGCCAGAAGAACAAAAGCTTGTCAGTGAGCTTCATTAGTGAATTTGCAGATTGCATGGAAGTACTCAGGAGAGTTCTTCTAGATTCTTGGAGTATCATACTATCATTCAAGAGTGCAATAACTTTGGCCATGGAGGGTACATACTCAAATTGCAGATGACTGCAACTCATCTGCCCTCTTCTTCATTTGATCACCTTCCCATTTTTCTTGGTTAGTTGTCTTTGTTTGTTCGGCCACATCAAACTTTTCAAGGCTACTTTCTCCTATTGATGATAGAAATGGAGTACCTGATGAAGCAACAACAAAAGAGAACTCACTTTTCATACATTCCATTCAATCGATATGCGAAAGACATTGATGGAATAAAATGTTGGTTTTCTATCCAAGAATCTTAGCTTTTTCTGATTCCTAGCAAATATATTTTGAAAGCAAACATGATTATTAAAACTTGATATCTAGGATTTATATACATGAAACACCAATTTACAATTGATTCTGGGAAGAACTGAATCCCACAAAATCAGAATCTACCCACATTCAGTTCCAAACTCGAGGTAATATTTGCAAGCACGTTTGGATGATTCTGCTTTTCCAGGAATCAAACTTAACCCAAACATGTAAAATTTTAGTATAAACCATAAAAAAGGAGCTTTTCCATCAATCCAAACGAATGTATGCTTCTTAGGAATCCAATTTCAAAAGCAGCTTTAATTGAAGCACTTAATCAACATGTCTGCACACTACTTTACTGTTTTAAAACTCTGCGAGCTATGGAGAGTCTACTATATATACACACGCACATTGTCAAACATCACATTTAACTATCTTTGTTTCAGCAAAGATTTAAAGAATATAAATTAGACAAATGAACCTCACCATGTGGGACTTGTGAATATTGTATGTGTTCATAGAGACTGTCAACCATGATCTTTGTTTAGTACATCCTGACCAGAAAAAACAGTCTTATGGAGCTCAATCTAACGACATTAAAAAAATCCTACAAAATGTCCACATTCATTCCACATGGACTAGAAACTTACCACTTGGATGCTGCTTTTCAATTTTATATTCAGTTCTGTGTTCTTCAGAGTTCTTTTGAGCAGAAGGGGAGGTGTCTTTCTCACAATGGTTCGGTTTAGACTTCTTTTTGACAATGCGGAGATCCATAATATTGTGGTCTCCTTTGGGGTTAAATTCAAAAATACAAACATCTCCCACTTCTAGGCCCTTATCTCCAGCAAGATTGAGCCACCCCCATGAAAATGCCAGTTGTTACCACTGCCAGAGATCTTCAACTGCCATTCCCTCCCTACAGGATCCCGCACCATGATTTCTCGTTTTTTCCGGAATCCGTTGAAAGCTGAAAACTTAAAGGGGATGTTCTGCATTCACAAATATAGTCACATAACACTCACCAAAGACAAGATTATTTGAGACCATATAAATGATGAAAACTACCTATTCATCAGTGCAACTAAATGGTCAGCATAATTCATAGACATTATTCTCTCGAAGGTTGCTTTAAATTTCCTTGATTCAGAAATCATGTTTCAAGAAAATAAAAACTTTACCATGTAGGAATAAGTTATATTGGCAGGCTTTATTGTAGAAACAAAAAATGAAAGTCCATCTTGTTGATAAGACACCATCGATTTCGATGTCATTTCTTAATTGAGAGTTCTCTTTTGTCCATTTGTTCGACTTTATTTTATCATCAGATGCTCCCTTAGTATAACCTGACCAGAAGAATTATTCTAATGGAGTTAAATGTAATGAAAACAGATCAATAAACCCAACACACAAGTAGATTCATACCATTTGGACTGGATGTGAGATACACATCAACTTGAATCCCAGATTTGTGCTCTTTACCTCTCCTTCGAGTGGCAGGGGGGTATTCTTTCTCACATCTGCTGCTGTTGAACAATTTAAAACTAAAATTTAGGCCCCCCATAAAACACAAGGAAGTCACCTACAAGCCAATCATGATCCCACACAAACATGCATCAAAAATCTTCAAAAGAGAAACCTTTGTCATTTACATTAACATATATGTTGCATGATCTTTCATGGGGACTCTTTAGGGTGGCACCATTTTTGCTACAAATTACATTGACTAAGTATTTCTTGACAAAGTTTGGAGGAATTGACTTTAACATATATCAACCCATAAAAAAAAAAGCATGATGGTTGCTTGCTATAATATAATACTCTTCATTTTACTAAGTGGGTACTAATAAATTTATGAATATTAATGAGATTTGCAATATATCAACACTCAAGGGAAAAGGGGGGAGTGGGGGAATTTTAAGTCTTTTTGTCAATGTAGACATTCATAGTGTCCTCTTGGTCCTCATCGATTTCAAACACACAGACATCTCCAACTTTCAAGCAGTTACCATTGGCGAGTTGCGGCCATCCTCTGGAGAAGTGACTGCAAATCACAGGCTCCTGCTTGTGAAAAATTTCAACTTTCCATAATGTTCCAATTGGATATCTTAAGTATAATTTGTCTCTCTTTTTGAGGTCTTGAGAATTTGTAAACTCTTTAGGGATGTTCTGCATTCATAATAATGGATATTAGAGCCCCATTAGAGGAAATAAATATCACACAGATGATTTTGGAGGATTTCTATGAAATATTTGTTGGTCAGATTTGTCAATTTAGAAATTTTCAACTATGAATGTTGCGAAGAACAAGAATGGAATTAAACAAATAAGACCTCACCATGTAACGATGTGTAAGATTGGATGGCTTTATAGAGGCCTTGAAACATTTGGGTGAGGCAATTTCTTTACTCGACATTGTTGCCTGTTTCTTCAACATAACTTCACTTTCTTCATGAGATGTTCGGCGTTTCAACCAAGCTGACCAACCAAAAGAACAGATACAATGAAACTCCAAACAAATACTCACTACTTGGACTCTGATCTTCAATTTTGCTTGAAGTTCCGCGTTCTTTAGTGTCCTCCATAACTGGTTCAGACTGTTTCTTCAAGATGGAGACATACATAATGTCCTTCTCTCCACCGGGGTTGTATTCAAAGGTGCAAACATCCCCCACTACAAGGCCATTAACTCTTGCAAAATTTAGCCAATCTCCATAAAAGAATCTCTGGTTTCTTTGTTTGCCCCTAGAATGGGAGATCCTCAGTTGCCACTCCCTCCCTTCAGGATCACCTACTGTGATTTCTCGTTTGTCTCGAAAGCCATTCATAGATGAAAATTTAGATGGGATGCCCTGCATTCACACACAAAAAAATAATAATCACCAAGCGCCATAGTCACAAATTTTGTGATCAGTAGATTTTCGAGAAGTGTTTTGTTCGATACGGAACATGTACATTCGTAAATCATATATGATAAGTAAAATAAAAATACAGGAATACTTAAAATATTTTCTGGACATATTATATTATTAGTATGAAAAATACATGCAAAAACTACTATGTTGGTTGTGAATATAGTAGTGATAATTAAGATAAACTTTTTAAAATACCAATATGTATGGGAGCCAATCGGACTACTTTTCAAATCATTCGAAAATGTCCAGAGTATTTTGTAACTCTGCTCAGCACTCACAGAAGATGAAAACAATCAGAACCTTGAAAAAATTGATACTTATAACATCTATGTCCATAATCATCTAGCAAAGATCATATTTATATATTTTCATTTTATAAAATACATTTCGAGTATATTAAACTTACCAAATAAGAATAACATATATTGAACTGGCTGATTGTGGCTTTGAAATATGAAATTCCATCACTTTGATGGACATCCTTATCTCGAGAGCGTCCTGTTGTACAATTTTTTTGCTTTATTTCACACTCTTCATCAGGCATTCCTTTTTTAGCATAAAATTATCACAAAAAATCAGTTTGATGGAATTCAGTATAATGGGACATGAAAAAAAAACCAACAAAAATAAACACAATCATACCACTTGGACTAGTTGTGGGAGGCTCATCAAATTTAGTCCCAATTATGCACTCTTCACTGGTTTTTCTAGTGGAAGAAGGGTATTCTTTCTCGCATGCGGTGCTGTCAAATAATTTAACACTGAATTGCAGTAAACCTTCGTATTCAAACACAAGTAAGTCAGCTTCATTCAGATGATGATCATCCACAAATCTTCGCCAGCCATCTTCGAAGAAGTGGCCTCCCTTGTTAGCATGAATATGCACAACCCATGATCTTTGAAGTGGGCTCTTTATGGTGGCCC
>JAUJYN010000012.1:10234117-10392728 GCA_030737835.1 Acorus gramineus
CAGGGATCATTTTCTTAGGGGTATTTTTATAAACCGTTTCTAGGATAATTTCATAATTATAAGTTTTAATAGGCATATTAATGTAAAAACTCCATAAGAAAAAGCTTGTTAGGCAGCCTGAATAGATAGACATTAGATTGACAAGGCTAGAACTGGATGATGCTCAAGACGAGGTCAAACGAGGACATCCAAACAACAAATAATAATATAAAAAAACCCAATATAACAATTGACACCCAAAATATCATATCATATACCAATTATTATGAATTGCTATTCCCCCCCCTGGTTCTTCCCCCAGCCTAAAATATGAATAAATATATTTATTATTACTTCAATCAATCAATCAATCACTATATATAAATACAACAATAATAATAACAAATAATCGTAAATTCCGATTAGTAGACCGTATAAAACAGAGAGGAGGAGAGAGAGAGGAGAGATCGATATGGCTTCCCCTCTTTAAAACCCTACCGATCTCCTCTTTCACCCCTTCGTAGTCTCTCCTCTTCATTTCTTCTCTTCACACACACACACACACACTCTCTTTCTCTCTCTTCAAGGACGTCATCGCAAGAGGCGATTCTAGGGTTTCCAAAGACTTCTAGGGTTTCTTATCGATCGACCAACCCTGGCGACGTCCAGGGCAGTGTAGATGGCGGATCCGCCGGGTCCATTTGATTTTCTAGGGTTCGCTGTTGAAAGGGAGAAACGATTGGTGGATAATCTGGGTGAAGAATGGTGAGTGTGCTACGCGTACACCTCCCGTCGGAGATACCCATCGTGGGGTGCGAGCTCACGCCGTACGTTGTGTTGAAGCGCCTCGACGGGTCTGCGTCCACTGAGGATGTTAATGAGGCATCGCCGGTCGATGGTTGCTTCTTGAGGTACCGATGGTGAGTATTTTTTTTTATTTTGCTACTTGTGATTCTTGTTGATCTATAAATGGGCCACATTTTGATTTATTTGATTGGAATCATGTTATGCGTGAATTTGATTTCTCCTCAACTGTTAATATTTGTGTACTTTTCGAATAAAAATCATCTGGAAGTTTTTTTAGTGGGAAAGCTAGTTTTTTTTTTATCCCTTGAGGATCATTTGGGCTAAACCCTTTTGACATTTATTTTGAGATGCTACACTGTGCTTTCGGTTCAAGTGTCACAATGGTGTCGAAGATTCAGAACATACTGACTTTGTAATTGTTATACTTTTTTTCTTATTTTAAAAAACAAAAACCTAAATGCATGATATTCTGGTGGCTGAGGCCAGCCTTTAGTTTCCCCAACTTGTGAAATATGGCAGTGCAGTTATTTTTGCTATGTAAATGAGTTTATAGTACATTTAGCAAGTTAGATCCCTTGTGATAGGCAAATTTCGAATGAATTTCATTGTATTGCTTTGCTATTAACCGTGCTTGGAAATCATGTGGGATGCCTAATGTTAATTCTATCGATGATTGCATTGAGGTGCCCTCTCCCTTCCCTTACTGTCACAGATATAGACGTAGAGTAAATTTTTGCTACATGGGAAGTCAGATTTGCTCGGTTTATCTGTACCAAATGTCGTGTTAAAGTTATTATTTTGCGAGGCAGTTGTTTTATATTTTCTTTGACCTTTTCTTTTGGAAAAAGATGGGAGTGTCCACGTGTAATTTTATTCAAAAACAGAGGCTCACATCTAATGTAGGTAGGAGACATCGACATCACGTCCTAAGACAATAGGGGAGATGGAATATCTCCAAACCACAAAAAATACAAGGACACTTAATATCAAGTGTTTGGTTTGGCTAATTTTTTTATCAGTTGAGTTTTCATTTAGTCTTATTGTGAATTTCTGTTGAATCTATAAAATGCAGTATTTTTTATTTTCAAGATGAGATACAAGTAAATGATTGAGTGGTTGATATGTAAATATATGTTGGATCTCTATTTTTAACATCAGTGGACAACTTTCTAAATTAAACTTATCTTCTTTTTTTCTGCCCCAATGCAGTTTTCTATTGCTTTTTAACATTTTGGAGTGTGTTATCCATTACAACATTGTTCCACTAATTCTATCTTAAATGAATATAAATTGATGAAATATGCGCATCACATTCTCTATGATTTTTTTTATGTAAGTGAATACTTGATTGAATAATGTTCATGATACAATACCGCTGCTTGTTGATGTATTGATGGGACATGGGAGTATATCATTGTTGGATTTTCACACTTACTGATTTAGGGTGTGAGTAACCTCCATTTTGTTGTTCACGACATATATTCTTGACTTCCCCCTCAGGCCATTTCTAGCCTTTACTCAAACCTATACCCAATTTCACTATGAGTAAAAGCTTCATTTGTTTTGGTGTGTCTCTAACCAGAACTTTATGTTTTACGCAAATATTTTAATATGATCCATTGATTGATCTGAAAATGTGGAGTTGAAAAAAAAAAGAGCCGTTGGAAATTTGGATAAAAGTTTGAGTCTCCCTTGATTTGGTTAAAAAATTGAGTAAAAGCTTAACATGGTATGGATATGGGTAATGGTTGGAGAGATTTTTTAGTGACTTTTATTTAAATTTAAATTTAAGTACACATTTGGATATAGGATTGGAGATGCTCTTAGAAATTCATTTTGCGTTAGAATGTTTTTACTTATTTTCTTCATTTTTAATTTAATTGGAGAAGTTTTCTCCACTTCTGACAGTAACACATACTTGAGAGGCTACACCATCTTACCAGATGCTATGTTCAGTTTTAAGCTCAGATGTACAACATAGTACTGCACATGACTGAGCTGAGGGCTTATTTGTGGAGGATCCCAAAAGGGACATCAAAATTGTCTTTGAGGAGCTGATTGTGCAAATGCGAAACTGAGGAGCATATCTCTTTGACCAGTTGCAATCTTACTAATTTTGCCACATTTTAGAAGATAATTTTCCCTTTTTTTTATTCTAACATTATCTGGTTCAACTTCCAAGTGAAAAATAATTTCCATCCTTTGAGATGAAAATATCTCATTCTTTGGGGAACCACATTCATATTATTTTCTCTGTGCCAGGATAGACATGAACAACAAAAAAGTTTTGTCACATTCAGTCTCTTTCTCAAGGGAGTCCAATTCATTAAGAAATTTGATTTTCCTTCCATGACATTGATTCTCTTTGGAACTGATTAGAAGGAAAATAGTTTTCTCTTTGACCAGCTATTTTTATATTATTTTTTGTTAGTTTTTTGAAAAAGAACAAGCTATTCTAATGTTTGGGATTGTCCCAGGTAGTTTCAGGAAACAAAACGGATTTTAAGGAAAGTTACTTTCCTATGGTGCAGGTGGGACTTTGGGAGATACTTTCTCTTTGATTGAATAAGATGTTAGAAGAAAATTGAAGAAAATTACTTTTACTCTCGAAACTGTAGTAGAAACAAGAAGATTTTTCAAGGGAGCACATTCATATTTTTCTTTTGTTTCACAGGAACAAGGAAGTCCTTCCTACTCATATTTCATCTTTTGGTGTAGAAAACGTTTTTCATGCCTTATGCCCCCTGTTTTATGATTGATTCAAGCAAGTCATTTATCCATTCTAGTTGACATTTGGACTAATTATATATTTCACTTGACGGATAATTTCCGGTAGCACTTTTCTTTAAGCTTTACAAAATCTATTGAATATCTAATATATCATCCAGATGTGAGATCACCGTAAATACCATGCATCACACATGACCTTAACTTCATGAGTTTTTGTGTAATATCTCTAATACTTATTGGGTTGAAAGATGAATGTTTCTTCCTGTATCTTCACTTTTATTTGACTTACATATTTGATGATTTCATGATACAGGTACCGCATTCAAAGTGACAAAAAAGTTCAAGTTTGCAGTATACACCCGACTGAACAAGCAACACTGCAGTGCTTAGGCTGTGTGAAGGCAAAAATACCTATTTCTAAGAGTTACCATTGCTCTCCTAAGTGCTTTTCGGATGCTTGGCAACATCATCGTGCTTTACATGATCGGGCAACTAGTGCTGTTAATGAAAATGGAACTGAGGAGGAGGAGTTGTTTGGGCGTTTCAATAGTTCTGGATCAGGAGCTCTCAACTCGGGGCTATCGGGTTCCACCTCTAATGTTGCTCAGAGCCCAAGCATGAACAATGGTACAACCACACCTTCATATCCTGCTATCATTACGGAAAGGAGTGGCGGTGAGACATGGTTTGAAGTTGCACGGACTAAAACCTATACACCAACTGCTGATGATATTGGTCATGTATTGAAGTTTGAATGTGTACCAGTAGATGTAGAAACAAGGATACCTGTGGGGAGCTCATTTCCTTACTTTACCTCACGTGTAATTCCTGCCCCTTCTCCTAGTCCACGTCGCTTAATTCCTGTTGGAGATGTGATGGCACACTTAGATTCAGATGGCAGAGCTGCTTCTTCTGGGACCTTCACTGTGCTTTCGTACAACATTCTTTCGGATGTATATGCAACAAACGAACTATACAGCTATTGCCCATCATGGGCTCTGTCATGGCCCTATCGCAGGCAAAATTTGTTACGAGAAATTGTTGGATACCATGCTGACATTCTTTGTCTTCAGGAGGTAACATCAGAATGGCTCTTTGTTTTCTTTTGTGTATCTTCTACATCAGACAGGGATTCACCAATACCTTTATTTTGCTGGATTTTATTTTCTTGTTGGTAAATTTGAATTTATTGAACTGTCAATCAAGGTAGATTCTGTTTGAAGTGTTGTCCTGTGCATATTGGACTTTAAAGGAATCAAAGTGCTATATCATAAAATGTGTTGCTATTCTTGTAATGGACCTGTACCGGTGTAATCCTATAACTTTGATCTAGTCATAGGAAATGGTTATGAAGACAAAATGAATAATGAATATGTTTTTTTGGTCATTCTTATTGATAGGTCTAAAATTGTAAAGGAAACAGATCATGGATATGGGAAGTGCATTTCTGCATATGTAAATTAATTTTTGAGCGAGATGTGATATTGGTATGCCTTTGGTGTTGTATAGGAAAAGATGGAAAATTTATTCGAGATGTGTTTAGTGGTTGTGTTGCTGCTACATGCTTTGAGATTTTACAATGCAGTTGTGTGCCAAGGCATGGGCTGCATGACTAAGTTTCTGTCATTATGTAACACGCACATGATTATTCATTTCAGGTTCAAAGTGATCATTTTGAGGAATTTTTTGCCCCTGAATTAGATAAACATGGCTATCAGGCTCTATACAAGAAGAAAACAGCTGAGGTTTGCAGTAGTTTTATTTGTTAAGGTTATGGATAGTTATAATTCCTTTTGATTATGATGTGAGGTGTAATTATTTGTTGTAGGTTTACAATGGGAGCCCCTATGCAATAGATGGTTGTGCTACATTTTTCCGCCGGGATCGGTTCTCACATGTAAAAAAATATGAGGTATGGGTAGATGATGTGTGTGCTAACTTGATCAATATCTTTCTTAGTATTTTGTTCATTATTATATTTGGGATGATTTGTTTGATTGATATGCAGGTTGAATTCAACAAGGCTGCACAGTCTTTAACTGAAGCAGTGATTCCTACTGCTCAAAAGAAAAATGCTCTCAATCGCTTGCTTAAGGTAACCAGCTGACCTTCCTTTTCATTTTCCTGTAATTGTATTTCCATATGTTATATTATACTATATTGGTTTTATACTTGCTGATGATATAGGTATCTTGTCCCATGTGCAGGATAATATTGCACTAATTGTGGTGCTTGAAGCAAAATTTAGTAACCAAGGGGCTGATGCACCTGGCAAGCGACAACTTCTTTGTGTGGTTAGGAAACATACCAATGCTTCTCATTCTTCAATGTATTTAATTGCACATGTGCACGTCCTAAATTTCACTATGCCACAGGTTTTGATATGGTCCAATGATGAAGAGTTTGTGGTTCATTGTTTAAATTATTTTTAAGTTTTCCTGAATTGTTTTCTGTAGGTATATTTTTAATGTGCATCCATTTGTGCATGAAAAGTGGCTATATATTTCTGATCTTGTGTGTAAGCATGATTTCCTTGATTCATCATTAAGATATGTGCTAAGAATATTTTCTGTGTAAGTGACACTGATCATTGAAGGAAAGTTGTAATCGGACCATAATACATGGTGCTAGTTATAAATTTGAACTTAGGTTTGCTTTTGTATCTGTGTGATAAAGCATCATTTATGCAATTTATATTTCGAAGGTAAAGTTGATCCTTTCTTTAACAATTAAGAAAAAGACGAATAATGGCTAAAATGTTGAAAATTGGAAAATAGCAAAAACAAGAGAATATAATATTATTTTTTTCTTAAATTTCATATTATCTCATTTTGATTTGTCAAACCCAAAATAAAAGCCATATGCAGCATCAGAATAAGGAAAAATGAAAATTGTTTTTTCTTAAAAAGAGGAAAACTTGAAATTGAAAAGAAGTAAGGTGTGACAATTAGGGATTTCTATGAATTTGTATATATATTTTTTTTTGCGCACGCGAAATGATGGGCTGAATGGAGTTGAGAAATAATGGTGTTTTAAGCTCGTCCCTAGTGAGTGTTGTGGTTCAAATTAATGGGTAGCAGTCTATTGAATTGGAATATTGATTGTTCATATTTGCTTCATTATGTTTCCAAGATCCAATGAAGAGTTGCATTGAGCTGTGAAAGGCTTCTCGAAATGGTCTCTTGATGCTGAATCTTACCCCAGTGGAACTGTTTTCTTAGGATATGGGTGTCAAACATGAAGATTGACCAATGCGCTTGTTCCAACTCCACATTTAATGGATGTTTCTACTTCTGTGATGGGGCCTTTTTTCATTTGCTCTTGGATTATGATCAGCTGCACCTAATATTTTTTCAAAAAAAATAAAAAATTCCTGGAAGGAAAGTGGTATTTTGGTTTCAGGCCAATAAGATCATTTTAGATAATGATTACATGCTATACAGTGCTGAGTGTTTTGGCTGGGGTATTGGATTTAAGTTATACTAGCTTCCCACTAATTTCCCATAATCCCAATTCATTGGTACTACAGTAGAGAAGTGACAAGATGACTTTCAACTGCTGTTCTAATGAGAATTTCAGCCCTTGGATTACCAGGAGTCTTTGTTAAGATATCTGTTGTTGTCCGTGTTGTTAGTGCGATACATGGATTGTTGGATGTAGAGCTCAGGTCATTCAAATTAGCTGCAACTTTTCAGACTTTGGATGATCTTTGAGAGTATCTATGATTCAGTGGTTGAAAAAAGAGTATGTTGTTGCATCATTCAGATCCTTTCTAGGAAAGTTCTGAACTAGAGATTTATTGATCGGAAAATAAGAGGGCTCTATAGGATGTTTGAGACCGAATTTTTTTCCTTGATATGAAATTTGTTTTGATGTTTTCAATTAAACTAATTTTTTTCCATTTCTTAAAAAGGATAAAAGTATTAAACATTTTCTTCTTTCGTTAGTTGTGTGGAGATAGTGTGGTTTGTGTTTTATGGATTGTCACTGGATTTTGATATTTATATTTTCATATTATTTTAAGTTTTCTGAAAGGTGTTTCTGTACTTGTCAAACAACACTTATAATCTGATTTCACACTTCCAAGATGATCTGCTCTTCATTTGTCCTATAAATGGTTCGGTCCATTTGGATGATGGACCGAAGTAGCAGTGACTAGGGACTGTGAAATTCTCCCCGTAAGTGTCTAAGTGATCATTTCAAAATACAGCATGGTATTTGTTTGCCAATATCCCTCGTTTGTTTTGAAGTGTGTTTTATGGGAACTGACCCTATGGGAGTTGCCATTCGTAGACCATGGAGTTCCTCTTTCGAGTCTTCACTAACTTCAATTGCTAAGTCCATTTATTTGCAGCATATCTGTGCTAGAGATGTGATCATACCAGTATGAGCAATACATGGAATGCACTTTACAATTATGCTAAGTCAGTTTGGACAAATTTGGTTTCTATAAAAATAAGCACGCAAGGACTTGCTTTGGCTACCAGATTTCATTAAATTGTTCGAGCAGATTTTGGAATTTTTTTTGAAGACGATGTAGGAGTGATCTTGGTAAGAAAAAGATGCCCCCGAATAAAGGAGACGAGGGATCTCCATACAAAATGTTAAAAAGAAGAGAACAAAAGAAGAAAGGGAGAAGCAGGGAAACACATTGCAAGGGGTACCCCTTACAGTGATGACCTGGATTGTCGCCTCTCGGAATAAAGGTTGCCCATGATGGAAGGTGTGTCCTCTCCTAGTATAATATTATGTGCGATCTTATTAACAGATGGCTCTTGAAGAAAAGGACGAGGGATCTCTAACCAAAGATTAAAATAAGATAATCAAAATAGTTAAATATGGAAAACTACTGTAAAACAAAACAACCTGGGCTAATAGATTTCTCCAAGTTGTCAACTCCAAGCGCTGCCTGTAATCATAGATGGAGTCTCCATGTGAAGGATGAACATAACCCAATTTTTAGAATGCATGATATCGCTGCCAATGTATTCTCCACATACATACTCTTGTGTTGGAATAAACATTCCTTGCCTTTGAACCGTATGCTCCAACACACTGCGTCAGGGATGACCCATTGGAATTTTGTGAGATTGCTTTGGTTGCTTCTATTATGTCTTTCATGAAACCATCTCCACATGTATTCGATGTTCCTATATCCTAAACAAACAATTTGACCCTAAGGCCTAACCACCTTTCTGCCAAATCCGGGCATTAAAAGAACATTTGAAGAGGTGTTCTCCTTTTTCCTCCTCCCTTCTGTAAAGGTCATAAGTATTGTTGCCATCACTTGCCCATTTCAACCGGTTAGCTTTGGTGAGGACCTTGTCGACTGTGAGAATCCACATGACGCTTTGGATCTTCAATGGTGCTAGGGCACCCCAAATAGCACCCAAATAAGACATTTGTGAATGTCTTGTGGGGGTTACTTGTTGAGCTTTATGTAAAAGGATTTAATTGGGAAACCATATCGTGTATACCAACTTCTACTGTGTCCTCTCTTTCCAGATTCAATTATTCCTCTTGGAGTGCCACGAGAAGATAAGCCAACTCCATCAATTCTGTATAGTTGAGGTTCTGCCATAGCTTTGGTGTCCAAATGATAGTATTATCACCGTATGTGAATGAGTCACTTGTAATCATCCTCATCTGAAGCCAAGCCACCCGATATCTGTTCAAACTCAAGTGATAAGGTCAATATTTACCTAGTTTTCACTTAGTTAAAATATGGGCAAATATGTTTTCTTGATTTACTGGGATTTAGTGTAGCTTGCATTGATTTGTAATAATTTTTGAAATCAGATCTGGACTTTTCTCTACATTGGAATATTGAAATGATTAAATAATTAAGGTTTTCTTCCTTTTTTCACACACACACACACACATGTTGTGGGTTGCTTATTGATTCATTCATGAGTGTATTGCACTGACGTTATTCTTTTGGAAATTAATTGAGAAAAAGTTGATCTGGTAGTCATTATTTATAGGTATTCTGTTCATTTTAAATTGAATCTAGCATCAGGTGGCTTGGCGTAGGGCCATTTGTTGATTCCCTTATTTTTTTGAATCATCAAATGAGAATGTAATGATTATTCTATGATAATGTGAATTAAGCTATCGTCCTATTGATGATTTGATTGTTGATGTTTTCATTTTACAAAAGAATTTTTAGTCAATATTGCTGTTTATGGGTGTTGGATAATTGCTTACTTACACCCCCACCCTATGAAGATCGATTTTTGTGGTTTGTTTTCCTCCCCCGGATGCTATAACCTTTTTGAGATGTGTTGCTACTGTTCACCATCTACATCTATGACCTTCAAGCATTTCCACATAAGATTTTAAGTCACTACATAACATCATCCATGTCTTATAATGTTTGCATAGTTTTCTTCAGATGCATCATCTTGATGTATTTTCTCCTATGGCATGGATGTGCAGGCAAATACCCACATAAATGTCCATCATGATCTTAAAGATGTTAAGCTCTGGCAGGTTCTCTTCCTAGCACTTTTCTTGTTTGCTAAATCTGATCATATTGCTTGAAGATTTCCAGCATTGACTTTGAATGCTCATTGATATTTTCCATCATCAGGTGCACACTCTTTTAAAAGGACTAGAGAAAATTGCTGTTAGTGCTGACATCCCGATGTTGGTTTGTGGTGATTTTAATTCGGTTCCAGGGAGGTATGATTTTTTTTTTTTTGCTGATATTAATATTTTTTTGTTATATTAGCACCTGATGCAGTTTGTGATGTTCTCCTCTACTGCTGAATGCAGTTCTCCACATGCACTACTTGCGATGGGCAAAGTTGATCCAATGCATCCAGAATTGGCAGTAGATCCACTTGGAATATTGCGTCCTGCAAGCAAGTTAACCCATCAGCTTCCATTGGTAACTAACAGTTTATTTTGTTTGGCTAGTCTAAATCCTTTGTATATGACTGAATATTATTTGTTTTTACAGGTCAGTGCATACTCATCCTTTGTGAGAATGGCTCCGGATCAACATAGGAGGAGGATGGATCCTACAACAAATGAACCATTGTTTACAAACTGCACGAGAGATTTTATTGGCACGCTTGATTACATATTCTACACGGGTATTTCCCTGCGAGAATGTTTCTTGTCCAGCCTGTCATTGCATGTCCTACATGTAGTGGTTGCTTAGCATCTTTGTTGTTTAGGAATTAACTGGACAAATTAGCAGTTGGGTCATTTTTCTCACATCTATGAACTTGTTTCAGCGGATTCTTTGATGGTGGATTCATTATTGGAGCTGTTGGATGAAGACAGTTTAAGGAAAGATACAGCACTTCCATCTCCAGAGTGGTCCTCTGATCATATTGCACTTTTGGCAGGATTTCGATGTGTGCCAAGGTCTAGGCGTTAACACTAGGTAAATTGATTTGATGGCATGATTGATTTCTTCTACTACAAGTTTTCCCCTTTGATGTGTTAGGTTTTTCTTGCTTGCCTAAATTGGAGCCAATATCATGTTGTATTTTTTTTTTCTAGTTCCCTAGTTAGACATTTGCTGATGTAAGATGGCCACCTTTTATTATTGTCTAGCTCATATTTATTTGGATTGTAAACATAAGCTTGTTCATGTTATCAAAGGCTGTCAACCAACTTTGGAGAACCCAAGCCATGGGTAGGTTTATAGAGTTAACCTCAACCTGTGGATGTGGAACACCTGCACTTTTGTCCTATCTGATTGACTTGTCAGCATGTATGGTACTGTTTGTTGGTTTAAGGAGTAATCCAAAGAGACAGCCTCTGTTATTGTACAGTTCAAAAAGGTGAGTGTTCTCTTATTTGTTCTTATGTGAAAGAGAATAACAAAATAAGATGTTAAAATTCCTGAACCTAGAAGTATCCAGAGGAGATATTACACCATGATACAATGAAAAGGATTACAAGATTGAAAGAATTGAAGAAAAGTAATAGGGCTGAGTGTTGATGCTGGTGTAAGAATATCAGCCATGCCAGACTTTGGTGATCATGCTACAAAAAGAAGATGGGTTGTTTGAAGAAATGTGCAAAAAGGAACTTTGTGATTAGATTTTATGTTGCATAAGGTGCTAATAATAATTCCTTTTAATGGGATAGAATAGATCATATAAAAGAAATAGAATTCTATTATTTCTCCTAGTGTGCCATGATCTACACTGGTGTTGCTACAAATGTGGACACCTAACTGTTTTTCAGTGGGTCAAAGATTGTGTGACTTTAATCCCATATGTGACCTAAACCACAACATTGACCCTGAACTGTTGTTTGGTATGTATTGTCAAACTTTCCCTAGTCTATCCGATCGCCTAGGCTGTGGTCTAGGTGGATTGGCAAAGATTTAGAGACAAAGTGTCAGTCTTGGCTTCTTCCCAGCCAAAGACTCGTGAGTGCCAGTTCCACTTCGTCAAGTAAGCCTTTGCTTTTGATTAGTCTGTCTGAGGTCTTGAGACTCCACTGCAGTTCTCTGTGTCTTGGGCAAAGGATCTTCAGGACTCTCCTACTCACTCGTTGCTCAAGAGGGACACAAGTGGACAAGGATCTCTACTCTACAACTTTTGGTATACTTCATATGAGAATTCTACTTTGATCCTAGCAAGTAGATTATCTTAGTGTCACAGTTTTTGTTCTTGTTGTTCTAGTTAGCTTAATTACTTGCTTTTTGTCTCGCATGTGAAATCTTATCCATATCTTCACTAAGTTTATAACCTTCTGATGATGAAATGTAATGTTTGTACCATTTATGGAGTCTGGCAATGTTTCTAGGTTTGCTGATGTATTCTTTTGCTGGCCTTTCACAAGATGCACTCTTTTGTTCTTTTTTCGACAGTGAAATATTCCTCACTTTTGTACAGTGAGTATTAAGAGCATCAAAATTGTTCAAGGACTGTAGCTAGTAAGACATGTCCAGCATGCTATCATTTGAACCGCAAATCAATTTTTTAGCATGGAGTGGATTGTGTAAAAAAACTAAAATCTTGATTATTTGAGGCAGATTTGGGACAGTCGGACCTTCCTTCCATTGCTAGCATTCATTCATCCCTTGTCTTCTATTATTTATATGTTTACAACTTAAACATTTTCATTTGCTGGGTTTGTGTGGTTTGATGACTTGAGTTTTTTCAACCGTGTTTGTTTCTTCTCATGTATTTTATTTTTATTGAATGACAGCTAATACTGCAACAAGCTCAAGTTGACCTCTATTTTTTTTTTTTCAGTGTTGTGTAGGTCATGTAGTTGTAGGGTTGCCATTGGCGTATAAGAGAAGTTGGGAGAAGATTTCCTCCAAGAAGATACAGGAAGGAGGTAGATCAAGCCCTCTGCATTCTTTCCATTTTTCTTGGGCTCATGTCGATCTACTTGTATCATGCATGTCTCATAGTTATGCGTATACCCTCTTTTTTCTTTTTTTCTTTTTTCCCCTGAATTCAGGCTGCTCAGTATAAAGTTGATATTTTTCATTATAAGCTACAAATATTAGGTTGTTTTTGGGTTCTGATTCACCTCAGTGTTAGGGCCAGTGTTACTCCAATTAGTTCTCAATATAAGTCAAAGCGAAAGTTTGCTTGTCTACAGTTGATAAAAATGCAGAACTTCCTGAGGCATCTGAGAAAATCCTCAGTCGGTCCTCAACATGAATTTTTATTGTTCAATTGTGCATTTAATTATGTCAGATTAAATTTCATGCATCACACTGATTTTTTTGCCTAACAATGAATGCTATTGTTGTACAAGGGAATAGATATCTGTTTATAACAGTTCGGCTTTGCATGGCATCCTGTTTGGGACATTTGCATCCAACAGTCAAGGGTAATAAAAAGGTTAGGGACAATCATTCTTGCATTCCTTTTTGCAGTCTTATTTTGAGTTTTGTCCTTAACCATGGCCATCTAATGAAGCATGTACTATTACAAAAGAAAAGGAATTATTTACCTGAAAGAATTGAATACTCATCTTATTTCATATAAAAAGGTTTGAACTGGTATATACTAGGTTAAGGGTTAGGGGGGGATCAAAGTGTCCCTAAAGAACAACCAGCAAGCACAAAAGTAGAAGAATAAACATGTCTTAATAAATGGTTCACAGAATCAAACTCAAATTTGAATTTGGAAATTCAAATTTCAAAATTGGAATTGAGTCAATTCTGATTTGGTGCAAGAAGTTATTTTGCAACCCATTTTGGATCACTGAAACTTCCATCACCTCAAAATATGATATTGTAACAATTTTTCATGCTTATAAATATTTTTATCTAGGTACTCGAATTTGAGTTTAATTCAAGTGTTTAGGTGTGTATGGAAAGCCTTTTTCAAGTTTTGAAGAGTTGTATCTCTTCTTGTAGATGTTCTTTTAAGCCCCATTTGGATCCTAAAAATTCGGCACTGCGGAACCAAACGTCACACGGCGTCTGGACACTGAAATCTGTCTTTCTATCCAGGTTTTGTGAATCTTGATTTTCATCTTTGCCTATTATTTACTATATAAATTGAATATTTAGGTCCAAAACATAAAAATGCATTTCGAAGTTGGCTGATATTCAAGCGCCGTGTAGTATTCGTGGTTACACCTTAATTTTTTTGGGTTCATACGGTAGCACAATAGGTCAATAGCAAGTCTTTTTGGAATAAAAAAACTAAATAAAAACTCTAGGATTATCACTATGCACAACCTTATTATGATTTTTATTGAACCAAATAAGAGGGAAATATCACGTTGTCCATGAAAATAAAAAAATATTTTAAAAAAGCTGTCTATAATCAATACCCTCAAATTTTTTTAAATTCATTTATACGTTGTATGATATAATATGTTGTATATAAATAATATATATAATGAAAGTTTTAATAATGATTAAATTAATCGTTTGTAAAATTTATTATGAAATTACACATGAAAGAGATGTTACTATGGACAATGAGTTTTTTTATCTCTTAACCAACCTTATATTGTAAAAATGATCCCCTTGAGACTCTTAAATCAACTATATCGCTTAAATAGATTAAAAAAAAAGATTTTTTATTTTTAAGTCCTCATAAACCATAGGATTTAGTAATTGATCTCTTACTTCTTCGTATTTTGGTTTAATCCCTAGATTTAAAGGATATGTTCATTTTTACTTCCTGGGAGGGACCTATACCTAAATATGAGGACTAAAACCAAAATACGAAGAAGTGAGGGATCTATCACTAAATCCTATGGTTTATGGGGACTTAAAAATAAAAAAATCCTAAAAAAAATATGAGGTTTATGTACAATTTAAACAATTTTGAATAATATTATTGAAAATAACAAAACTTCAGGGACAGTTTGCTAAAATGTGATTATTAGGGGTATATATAAAAAAATCAAGAATTAGATTATTTTTGAAATTTTTAAAAATTCATAACTTTTTAAGTATAACTCCGATTGAAGTGATCAATAGTTCGATTGAAAGAGCTTTTTGATATATATTTATGAGTGTGAAATAGATTTTTCCCAAAAATGATTACTGCATGGTGAAAAGTGAGATTGAATCTCATATTTGACCCAAATAGCTATTTATCACTTATATTATAAGATTATCTTAATTTAAATCTAATAAAAAATATGATGGCGTGAGACTATCGCCATTCATTCAATGTATCATAGATATTAAAAAGATAGATTTGATGAATATCGCACATTATCTTTTAAAATATTAAAAATATGTTTTTTTCAATCTTACCCTTAATATAAAATATAAAATGAAAATTTATACATAAAGAAATGAACTTGAAAACTTAAAGACTTTCGCATACTATAATAGATAGATATATAAATGGAAAAAGATACGCACAGCCTCCATTGCAGCCCCAATTACAGTCCATTCCATTTTTCTTTTTCTTTTTTAAATCATACATTTATCTTTTGAAGTGTATGCTATTATATGAAATGAAGTATATACTGAGATATATTAGTGTATTTTTTTCATAATGAAAAAAAAAATTGGGTCATATACTATGATAAGATCCATACACTATAATAACGTAGTACATACTACGTTATCATAGTGTATGGAGCTGCAAAAATGACTATCAGTGCTCATATACAGATAGATGGTGCATCCCCAAAAGACACCTTAATTATTTGGGAAATTAATTAGGGGTTTCTATATGGTCACCCGTATATTATTTTCAGATCCCTGGAATTTGTCAAGTTATTTTAGGTCCCTAGGGCGGTGAAAATTTATCTGTAGGTCCCTCCAGCCAGATGACGTTCAAAAACATTGAAGATGCTCTCCGCCGAATTATTTTAGTACATTGTTAACACACCCCTATACAATATTGTTAAATATCTCTAGTACACTGTTAATACTCTCACTATATTGTTAACCTTCGCATATAATGCCCCCGTCCAATTATTTCACTTCCCAGTACATTGTTATGTATTTCTAGTACATTGTTAACATTTCCCAGTACATTGTTAACTTTTGCATAATTGGGCGAGAGTATTTTTGGCATTTTTGAACAACATCTGGCTAAAGAAATTTAAAGCAGCTACAATAGGACGGCAAAAACAAGACTTGAAGACCATTTTATGCGGTCCGACTCGAACCGAACGTCAAAAAGAAGACAGCACGTCTTCATTTTCAATTTCAGCTCTATATTTGGAGATCCACTATTTGAATCTCCATATATCACATCAATGTTGGGTAATTTCACAAATGACATTGTTAACTTATAACAACTTTTGATAAATGACATTTAACTCATACAAAATTATAAATTCCTAAATTTTCATTTGTATTTAATAAAAATATAGAATTTTGGAAAACATCCAATGCTACGAGACATAACAATACAGAGATTTCTTATCCCACTAGCATTGGATTTTTTTACATAAAGGAAGGATAACATCCAAAGTTATGAGACATGGCAATGTAGAGATGTTTTATTCCATCAAGTCAGACAACTGGATTAGATACAAGTCCACTTGTAACTTTACATACATATATTAAATTTTTTTATATGTAAATATATAGTTAAAGTAATTTGGTTATTTACGTTAAAATTAGGACATAAATGTTAATAAACAAAAAAGATGAAATGGACAAAGGGTAGAATAAAAATTTTAACAAATCAAAATAGTGATTTGAAGACCTACACCAAAAATATTGAAGATCCCCCATGAGAGTCGATGAGTCTTTGAAACAACAAAATTTTCAAAATGAATTAGAGTTTAGAGGTTTTCAAAAGTCTAAAATCTCCAAGGGAGATCCCCATTAGAGATGCTCTTAAAGATAATTTCTCAACGCCTTAAGGATCTAAAAAAAACTTAAAATTTTTTAAAGACCTAAAAATAGTAGATGGGTTATCACAGGTATTCTTAATTAATTCCATAATTATTTTCTTTTTGTATAAATAGTAGGGACTATATGTGCGGTCACTTTTTAAGATCTCAATATGTTTTAACTTTTTTTTAAAAAAAAGTATATGTACTTATTTAATGAATGACACACTTTTACTATGAAATATATAATCAAATGGATTTTATAAAAAATATATAAATGGAGGAATTGGATGCATATTTCTTTGTATTTTTTTAATTTAGTATATATTGAGATCTAGTTATTCTAATGGTGTACAAAGTTTCCTGACGTTTGAAACTAATTATAATTTTCAGGCAAAAACAAAACAAAAACTTTAACCACTGTCACTCTTTCAAATCGAACACAAGATACTGAATCTCAATAAATATACTCGAGCCACCTCGACCAGATTAGAAAAAGAAAATCCCAACTTTTAATATATTTGGGTACATTAAATTCATTACCAGTACACTTGGACCACAACATCTCCTTGCAGACAAAAAAGTGTCACTTTGAACCTTTATTATGCAGTATTTGATATGTGGGGTCACCTAGTCTTCATTACCACTTGTCTTGGCACAGTTGATGTACAGTGTTCCAACAGTAAGGTCGGTTGCCTTTTATTGTTTAGGATGGGTTGGATGTTCTTATCAGTGATGTAAATGCACGAGCCCATTCATTCATTCATTCCCCACTGGTCCAATTCCAGTGATTTATTAGGTCAAGTATCAAATTTGATTAATCATGCCATTGGAGTGACCAAAAACAGCATTATGAAGCAATGGTTGTCCTATTGAGAGAAAGTTGGGTATTTGCACATGCTCAAAGTTCTCAAATTGCTAATGTATTGATGATGGTTACCTAAATAATCACTGTTGCTTGGTAGATCATACAAAAATTTTATATCAGTATGTATTGATGAGAATCTCATCATTACATGTTTTGATGAATAACACATGTCCATTAAAGAGTTAAAAAATATTTAATTAATTAAAAAATCATTGATAGAATTCTCATTAATGCATTTTAATAGATATATATCATCCATCCAGACATGTACCAATTAGAATCCCATCAGTACGTACTGATATGAAAAATTTTCTTAGATCATGGTTTTAATTTCCATGGCATAATAGAATCCAAAGCTCACATTAAAAATACTTATCAACTTGTTTTATTTAGAAGGTTTGTCAAATAAATAAGATTAAAAATTATTAGGTACAACTCCGTTAATAGTCTTGTATGCAGTTTGTATGTTTTTTGGGTTAAAAAATAGTTTATATAATTTAATGGAGGATATATATATTTCATGATGAATTAAATAATTTTACTTTAAAAAATGTGAAAAAAATTCTAACAATGTTTATGTCCCGTTGGATAGAGTATTGAGGTGTATGGACTACATGTTGGTGTGCCTATGGACTGCTATGTGACAACAATGAATAAGGTTTCATTGGGGCCTTGTGGGAATATGCATTAAAAGTCCTAAATTGTTTTATATGCATTAAAAATCAAACTCGTGAGATCTAGCGCCTCTTTCGGGTTAGGTTTTATCTTTGATAATTTCAGTGTGTCTCTCTCTCTCTCCTTTAAAAACATTCAGACTTATGTAACTTTTTTTGAAGTTATATATAATTTCCTTTTTTCCAAAAATAAAATAATATCATAAATTGTAATTCTGGTTTTCCCTCGTTAGCTAGAGACATCACCATCTGATAGAACTACTAAAAAAATATTTCTCACATAAAATATACCCAATAACAAAATAAAAAAGATCCCTGATCCATTTAACTAAATATGTTTCACACTATGATAAATCTAAACTTTTTAATGGTAGAATCCTTCTTTTAATTTTTTCCTTTCAGAATGATGATCCAAAGAAATATATCATCAATGTTAGAGGGATCTCATCATCAACCCATAATCAAGCCCTAGGCCATTCTAACTGGTTGTCTGTTTTTCTTTTTCTTTTTTTCTTTTCTATCATTAAAGCCGGTCATGGATCCATACCAACAATTGCTGCAAATTCACATTTTCTTTTGTAACACTTTATCATATCTGATATGGCACCTATGTGGTTATGCCTATCCACGTAGACCACATCTTCTCTAACTGCTCTGTAGTTGTAACTGCACAGGAAGTTACAGTAACTCCTCCCTCTTTCACAGATTTATATCTGGGTGAATCGAGTGAGTCTTGTGGGAGTAATTGACAAGGCAGAGACACCAAACAGAGAGATCTTGTGAAATACTTGGGTGGTGAATCTGTGGGATTATTTCTAGTAGATAATCTCCGACTGGCGTGTAATTCTGATCGAAGAAGATTCTAAGAGAGAAGAGATCTTGGAAAATTTAATTGGAGTGTTTGATCATGTATGTTTCTATTCCGCAAATTATATTACATGATCCTTGAGTTCCAACATCTTTCAACCAACAACTTGGATACATGGCTTCCCCCAAAGAACATAAATGTTTGTCACATAAACACTATCTTACTGGTCTTTGTAATGGTATTGTTAAAGAATAATTATTAGGAGAATATTATGTCATTATTATCATTATTGTGATATTATTCATTTCCTAGTTTTTCTAGTTTTCTTTTCTGGTGTTGTAGGTTTTCCTCTATGTATCTATAAATAGAGCATTTGACTCCTCTAATACAATAACAAGAATTTCCTTTCCTTTATTCTAACATGGTATCAGAGCCTCTACTTCAAAAACCCTAGATCCACAAAAGTTTCTCTTTCCCGCTTCGATTGAAAAGTCTTCAATCGGAACGGGGGAGGAATTTTGTTTGCGAGATCTAGACGCTTCGCCGTCAGTTGCTTTGTTCACGCCCTTGGCGCTCGTCCATGAGCATCTGCATGCGGCTCCGTGCACCTCTTAGCGCATTCCACGCTCCTCCATGCACCATCATGCACAGCCTTGTCGTTGCGCCCTGCCAGCCCTGCCGCATTGGCCCCGCCAGCCCTGCTGTCGTGCCTTGCCAGCCCTGCCGCCGCGCCCTGCCAACCTTGCCGGGCGATCTGCGAGCCTGCCATCGTGCCCTGCTAGCTCCTACTAGCTTTTGTCAGCTCTCCCGGGACAACGCCTCGGATCTCCTGGGATCTTGCCCTGCCAGCGCGTGCAAGCGATCCTGGATCTCCCGAGATCTACTCTGCTAGCGCGTGCCATCATGCCCTGCCAGCTTTTGCCAGCGCTCCCGGGACAGTGCCCCGGATCTCCTGAGATCTTGCCCTGCCAGCGCGTGCAGGTGATCCTGGATCTCCCGAGATCTGCCCTGCCAGCTTTTGCCAGTGCTCTCGGGACCGCACCACGGATCTCCTGGGATCTGCCTTGCCAGCGCTCCCGGATCTCTCGGAATCTGCCCTGCCAGAGCTTGCCAGCGTTCTCGGATCTCTCAGGATCTGCACTGCCAAGGCGTCCCAGCGCTCCCGGATCTCTAGGGATCTGCCTTGCCGCGTCGCCCAACCCTGCCTAGCTGAGCCTAGATCTTCACTTCTACGATGTGCAGCCCTTTCCAGCTGTACCTGGATCTACCCTGCCGCGTCGTGCAACCCTGCCCAGCCGTGCTTGAATCTTCACTGCCCCATCGCGCAGCCCTGCCGAGCCGAGCCTGGATCTACCCTGTCGCGTCGCGCAGCCCTGCCCAACCGTCCAGGGGTATTTGAACAATTCATTTATTATCTAACATACACTTTAATGCACCACGAAGATGACAAATTTCACCAAAACATGCACTTTAACGCACCACATTACTGTCAAACTCTTTAACTGGGAGTTTGCAGATAGACTCCTAGATCTCTCATATTTATAATTAGGTCCTTAAAAAAATTGTTAACATACTCTTTAATGCACCACAATGAGGACAAATTTCGTGGCGACATGCACTTTAACGCACCACATTACTGCCGACATGCACTTTAACGCACCACATTACTGCCAAACACTTCAACCAGGCATTTGCAGAGAGGCTCCTAGATCTCTCATATTTATAACTAGGTCCTTGAAAAGTCGACCACCTTTGTCCTTTTGTGTGGTCATTTGTAGATAGACCCCCAGGTCCCTCATGTTTATTCCTAGGTCCCTAAAAACTCTTTTTCGGGGATATTTGAAGTTCCACCCTTAGTTTGTACCAGTTTTACAACTAGACCCCTATCTATGTTACAAACAGATCCCTCATTCAGATTTTAAGATTTACAACGAAGTCCCTCATCTCAAAACATGACTCACCGAGCTTCAAATTTTTTTTTAGACGTACCTATGAAATTATAAAATAAATATTTTACTGTCATCATTTGAGCCCATAAAGTTATTTATGGCAAGCCTCTACCACGATTTTAGTTTTCATTTTCATATTTACATTTACATTAATGATCATAAAATTAACTATTTCATAAATTTTCATAAATTCTTTTTTTTTATTTTACACAGCAAGTGTATCCACTTGTTCTTGAGTAAAAAGATTTAAATCTTGTTATTGATTATTAGTATCATAAATATTATTGAATATTTGCTATTAAATATTGTGGTTGCGTTTTTGTTTGAGAAGTTTGATAAAACATCAATGGTTCCATGCGAAAGAGCCTACTTCAAAGAGTGATGAGAAAGCATTATTACATAAGAAAATGGAATTTCATTAATATTATTAAGAAATTTGTAGAGACATAACAAAAAATGCTATTAAATACCTTATTATTGATTCTATTAAGAAATTATGTAGAGACATAACAAGAAATAATATTAGATACCTTATTATATAAATACATTCTTAAATCTATCATATATAGATATTAAGAATTTGGATTTTTTCTAATGATGTGGATTTGAAATCATGGTAATTAATATTTTAGACTATAATTTGGCATATAAGATAATTAAATTTAAATGATAATAAGTTAAATATATAATGTTATAATAATTTTGGATGTTAGAATATCGATTTATTTTTAAATTTTTTGTTAGTTACACTTTCTTTATTAAAAGCTTTGAACCACATTCTCCAAAAATCAAAGATCTATTTATATAAATTAATACTCGTGGGATGATAGATGTTTGGACACATGAAAATTTTTCTTCACTTTTGATGTTACTTGATAAATTTTTTGTTTTACTTACCTATAAACCTAATATGTATGCATACACTTTCTCCTCAATTTAATCATTTATGTTAGGAATAACATCGTTTTTCTATGTTTTTGATACTTTAATATCATCATATATTTTAAAGTTTAAAAATATAAACTTTATGTAAACCAGCTTTGTCTTACATTTTCTTTATACAATACAAGAACCTCTTTCCAGATAAAACAATCATGCCATCAAGTGGGGTCCCCATGAAGCCCTCATTGACAAAATCTATGATCAATTCACCACAATCTCTTTGAGTACTGTAAATCAAATGATGTGCCACATAATAAAAAAAAAGAAGAAGAAAAAAAAGAAGATGTTTCCAGCAACTTCGAGGGATTACACTTTCATTTAGGAACAACACACCAAAAAGAAAGAAAAAGAGAAAACATACCCCTCCATGCCATGATGAGAACCACTTCAACATCAACACAACCTCTCACACACGGGGAGAGTCTCAAATTATAAAATGAACCTCAACCAACAAAATTTAATGCCACCATTTCCACCCATCCGTCTAATCCTCTCTTTCCTTACAAAAAAAAATAACTAAAAAACCACACATTACATTATAAATAACAGTATCAAAACAAAAAACTGGTCATCCATCTTTAAACAAACAGCTTCTTCTTGGCTCAAACCATGGCAAGGCCATCTTCATCCATAGCATCACTGGTTATCATCCTGTGCTTCTTCTGTCTGTCGAATCTCACCTGCTCTGACCTAGCTAGCGACCGCAAAGAGTGCACCCAGCAGTTGATTGGGCTCTCGACGTGTCTCAACTACATCCAAGGGAAGGCGAAGACTCCGCCGCCGGATTGCTGTGACGGCCTGAAAGCCGGCATCCAGAAGAGCCGCAAGTGCCTCTGCATCTTAGTGAAGGACCGAAACGATCCGGGTCTCGGCTTTAAAATCGATCCAAACCTCGCCTTGTCGCTGCCTTCAATATGCAACGCCCCGGCCAACATCTCTGAATGCCCGAGTACGTATAAAACACAAAAATAGGTCTTGTTTCTGTAGTTGTTTTTGTAGGATTGAGAATAAAACGGGATTAAGAGCCAAACAATGCATTCTTATTGAACTTTTGTGGTTTGATATTTGACAGCACTCCTTCATTTGGCTCCTAATTCCCCGGATGCCCAGGTCTTCAATGACTTTGTAAACAGGACAGGTGAGAAAGAATTTCTCTATTTCTCTGTCTTTTAATTTCAGGCTGACTATGATACGTACTGTATTTGGAACCGTAATTTGATATTGTAGTGTACTGGTGAATTTGGATATTTAGAATTATCTCCTCTGTTACAAAGCACTCTTGGTTTTTTATGGATTTTTGGTAGAGTGTTTTTGTAGACTTATTTTTCTGTCGATGCCCTCCTTTTTCAGTCTTTCTTCTCTTTTATATGCTTTATTTTGCGGATTTCAAAGGTTTTGAAATATGTGGTCATTCTCCTTTGAGTGACTCTTGTTATCTTTTGATGGTTTTTTTTGCTTTAAGTCATATCCTTTTTTTTCATTTTTGGATGGCGCTCTCGTGACTCCTTTTTGTAGAGCAATATTGAACTTGTGAGTTGCTAGTGGCTTCTGGCTTCTTCTAATATATATATATATATATATATTTCAAGAAAGTTTGTGATTATGTTCTTCAATCTTTGAGAGTCGTTGCCCGTTCCTTGATAATAGAATTAAATTTCCTAATATTGACTAAGAAGTCATATATTATATATAGTTAAATTTTATAGATTTTTATTTTTAAGTCCCTATAATTTATGATATTTAGTGATCGGACCCTCCTTTCTTCATATTTCTTTTCAAGTCTCCAACTTCTAACGCTTATTTGATTATAAGTTCTTCCGTCAAACGGCCTTCTGAACATCGTTAGTTGGTCAAAATAAATTATTTTTAAGTCCCTGTAAACTATATTATTTTGTAATTAGTCCATCAATTTTTTATATTTCATTTTAAGTCTCTAACCTCAAATGCTTTTTTCATTATTAATCCCTACATAAAATATCTATGTGATATTACTGAAATATAACATATTTATATTATTTTTTTACATTTAAGCTACTATTATTTATTTATTTATGAGTGGTATCTAAATTTTTAAATTTAAAATTCTGAACTCATTATAAAATTTTAATTTGATATTTCCCAAATTTCAACCAAGAAAAATCATTTAAATCAGAAGACAAATATAAAAATATATTGAAAATTTGCTTAGATAATATTTCTTCTTCTGCTTATGTAATCAATCCTAATTTGATGAAAATGTTACAAGGTCGGTATATGCAGTTTTGAATAACACTGAAATTGTCATTCAAAACCTAACAATTTAAATGTAGTTTTGTTTTAAATTTTTCATTCAAAATTTTGTATATAAGCTCTAAATATCAAAATACTTACAAAATCATATATATATTTTGTCCAGGGACTAATAACGAAAAAGACATTTGAAGTTACAGACTAATCACAAAATAACTTAGTTTTCAGGGACTTAAAAATAATTAAAAAAAATGACAAACCAATTAGATATTTTCAATAAGAAGAATGTTAGGGACAGTCCTGTGGACGGTCTCATGGATAGTCCATTTTAACTTTTTTAAAACTAATAAACATCGTCTAATGATGTATATGCTTTGATAAAAAATGTATATCAGTCAAATTTGAATTGAAAGAACTGATTTTTAACAAATATAAATTCTTTTATTGAGGTATATGTTTCGCTAGAAAGCTAACGAGATATATGGCACAGTCCATGGAACTGTCCGCAAGACTGCATGTAATACCATTCTTATAATACATATTAGAGGAAGCACTACAAAGGGATTCAAAGTGTTTAATTCGTGGGTTGAAATGTTGAATCAGTTAGTTATGTACTAAAATGTAAGGTATTTGAAACTGTTGTGTTTTGAGTGCAGTTAATGGTAGCAGCAGCACCACAAAGGGTTCTTCGAGTGGGACACCAAGCAGTAGTGGAGACAGCAAGAGTAGTGCCATGAGTATAATTAAAGGCAGTGGAGGGAAGTGGTTGGCAGTGGAGTTGGCAACTGGTGGGGTTTGGGTATGGTGCCTCTTTTCTGTGGTCTTCTTCGGAGCTTAGCTGTGCACAAATTCAAATTCACTCTCTCCTTTAGATGAACTTTTATTCTTGTTAATGATTTCTTGTACCCATGAGTTTTTTTTTTTTAATTTATTGTACCCATCGCCGCTTGTTCCATTTCAAGAGTTCTTTGCAATCTAATATGCAGGGAGTTTTGGGGGACTCGGAAGCCTTGGTAAATCTCTTACCTAGGTGTTCTGACTTCTGACCCACAGTTGCTTCCTTTCCCTCTTGTTTCCTTTGCTTTTCTTTCGTTGTTTTTAGTTCTGTTGCTCTAGTGACCCCTTGGGAATTTACTCCTTTCTATCTAATACAAAGAAGTTGCCGATTTACCAAATTTCATTTAAAAAAAAAAAAATATGCATCCAAATTATGGGTTTCAAATTGGAATATAATGGCTTGTCCTGAGTTTCCAAGACTAGCCCAAAGACTGGTATTTAGGCTGTGATCCAAAGTGAATCATGGAAGATATGTGGCTCTAGTACTCTTAGGATATACCGTATTTGTCATTATATATTGTAGAAAGCCAAGTATAATTCCGATGTTAATTTTCCCTTAAATAACTTGATAATGATTGTGTCCATCGGGTTTAGAAGCCTTTTCTACCTGGTCTGTCGAGGTCTATTTTTTGCTTAGCTTTCTTTATGTTACTGTTTGTTTTCTATTTATGCCCCCCCCTCCTCTTGATTCCTTTCAAAATTTGTAATTTGACGTTTAAAAATAAAATCGGATAGTAAATATCTATCTTTTTTTCAAAAAAAACTTGATAATGGTTGTAAAGCTTGTTGTAAACTATTGAACTATCAGTCCAATCTAAACACCTAGAGATATAATTGTTTCCCAGCAATCTCGGGTCTTAATGAAAGTGCTTTTTAACAACAATAACCTACGCATCATTTTTTTTTACTATAAGCTTGTATATTCACAAATGTGCAATATTAAAGGGCTTCCATTCCCATCTTAAAAAAAGAGTTTTCCTAAACTACCATATTGCTGTAAATTAAAAATCCGCTGGGCCATTACTCCTTTCTTTTTCTTTTTTCTCTTTTTGTAAAATGCCTGGATATAGCTGTTCCATTTCCTTCCCCATTCCATTGAACATTGATGATGCACCAAATAAGTATTAATTTATTATTGTGGTTGACATTTTATTAATTTATTAAAATGAATAAATAGATCCATTTTATTTGATGAATTTATAACTATTTAATTGATCAAAATACAAAACAAGTACAGAAAAACAAGTAGAGAATCCAAACCCATATACATATAACTGAAATTAATTTCAATGTTTGGAACTTGCCCTTAAAAGCACCAAGAGAGAGGATGAAGAGGCCAAAAAAAAAAAAAGAGAACCGAGGGAAGAGGAAGCAAAACATGATATGGTAGGAAGAGAAGAAAAATAAAACACAAAAGCCAATGAAGGCGCCCCCTCAAAAAGAAGCATATAGCTAGGGCCAGCTCGATATATTATGAGGTCTAAAACAATAATTTTAAATACAAATTTTATATTTAATTATTTATAAAATAATATTTATTTTAATTAATTTTTTATTTAAAAATCATTCTTCTAACTTCTTGAAATGCAAAATTACTAATTAAATTTTTATATTTAAATTTTTATCTGATTCAAATAAAAGAATGCCTTGTTTTTTGTTATTGTCCACACCACAAAAAAATTTTTGCCCATAGTAAACAAGAAGTCAAGAGAGTTTTTTTATATAAAGAATAAATAGAGTGAGAATAATGTTTTTTTAAAAATAAAGAAGAAATAGAGTGAAAAGAATACAAAAAAAAAAAAAAAAGGGAGTGTGAAAAGGTACCTTTTAGGCCTTGCATCACATTCCCATTTTTTTGAGAATCCAAAAACCCCTTTGAATCCTTGGTCATGTAATTTTTTTTTGGCTATTTTTTAGGGATCATAAAATATTTAATTGATTACTTTTTAACCATATCAAAATTATTATTTTTTAAAAAATAAATGTTTTTTAATGTGTTAATCTATTATTGATCAATATCTAAATCTACTTATAAAAAAATAATAATTCAAGGGCTTTTGTGCAGCAGTATTAAACAATTACGTAACTTGTCTAATAAGAGAGGGGTTTGTATCCTCTACTTGTTTTTTTGTACTTGTTTTGTGTTTCAATCAATCAGACGGTCATAAATTCATTAAATAAAATGGATACATTTATCCATTCATGATTTGATATATTTGTAACCGTTTGATTCTAACTGTGATGATGTGATAATCTAACAATAGTAAGATATATAGTCTATCTTTTATCGGTTTAGATCATCTACTTGTTTTTCTATATTTATTTTGTGCTTTAATCAATCAGACGTCATAAATTCATTAAATAAAATGGATCTATTTATCTATTCATAATTTGATAATTTAATAATAGTTTGATTTTAATTATAATGATGTGATAATTCTATAATAAAAATTAAATAAGATACAAATAAAAAAAACAAACAAAGGATCGAGACCGATGTTTATACATGTTTCGGAATGATTTTTATCTTCTTCTTTGATTTAGCATGAATAATAAAGTCCACCTTACACGTGTTTTGGACCGTTGCCTATCGTTTCGGAATTATTTTTATCTTCTTCTTCTTTGATCCAACATGAATAATAAATTCCACCTTACACGTGTTTTGGACCGTTGCCTATCCCAATCACGGGAGCAACACGGCAACACCTATAACCCCTTGCTTTATTATGATTTTATTATTGTTAATTTCTTAACGTGACAATGCGATGTGATTGGGGTCCTGTCTGTGTTCCTTTTATTGTTTTTTATTTAAAAAAAATAGCCAATATAACTCTATGAAAAATTTCTTAAATCATAAAGAAGTCGCTCACTGAGCCCTTTTCTTAATGTGGAATACGGATATGGATAACATGGAATAAAATGAAATAAGAGAATTTAGATGTTTGGTGTAGAATCAGTTCGAGGACAAGGTCATCGAGATACTCATGGCCCTCATCGAATAAAGACCCTTAAAAACTATTTATTCAGTATACTTAATAAACTATATAATGATATGTGTTACTTTAATGACTGAGGCAGATCTTATAGACTGGCCATTCATATTTAACATGATAGTTGGGGCGTCCCCAAGCTAATCATTTTGATCTGGGTTCGAACCTGGTCTTAACCAAAGGAACAAAGGGACCACTAACACAACTATGGCCAAGGCTGCTCTGCTTCACCAAATTGGTAGAGACATCCCCTGACCCCGACAAACTGCCTGCCACTGTTAATTGCAGTCATAGCTGGGGCTAGTGAGAGTGCTACACGTGGCCATGACATCATAACAAACTCTCAATCTTGAATCCCATTAAATCTTCCATGTTAGAATATTCTGGTTGGGATAGAGGGGTGTCTGGGTGGGAAATGACATGGCCATTCAATTAGCTACAAGAGCAAGGAAAGGAAGAGAGAGAGGGGACATTCACAAGTAAGCAATTCTGGTTCTAGAGTCTTCTTCTTCTTCATTTCATCTTCTCTGTTCATTCACTCAACTGACTTGAGTGTCAGAGTCCCTTCAGCCAGCACCACACCGATTACGCCCTATGCTCTCTTGGTACAAGATCTCAGGCACAATCACCTAGATCTTCATCTGAAGGTTGACCTTTGATCCGATATCTCTTATTGAAGGAAAACATGCCCTTCAAATATAAATTGTGATAATCATGAAATATATGCGATAAGTAGTTAATTTTGAGAGTTTTAACGTTTGATCTCACTTTTCATCATGAAATTATCATTTTTGATAAAAACAAATCTCTCTCTCGCCCTCTCTCTCTCTCTCTCTCTCTCTCTTATATATATATATATATATATAAAAGCTCTTTTCAACAATCTATTGATCACCCCAATCAGAGTTTTACTTGAAAATACATGAATTTTTTAATTGTACATAATCATCATCTTTTTTTTTTTTCATTCGAGCGATATTGTTGGTTTAAAGTTTGAAATGTTGTATTTTTACAATATAAAGTTCATTGATGGGTATATATACAAGAAACTCATTTAATTGTACCATATCTCTTTTATATATAATTTTATAAACGATTTATTTAATCATTATTAAAAAATTTATTAACATGACATATTATATCACGTATAAATTGATTGAAAACAATTGAGGGTCTTAATTGTAGGTGTTTGTGGGGAAGATGGGTAACTAGTCTGTCAACAAAGCTAGTCCGGATCGGATCGGGTGGACCCGGACCCTGCAAATCACGGACCCGAGTAAACTGTCCGGGTCGACCCGAGTAAATTGTGAAACCTACACAAACTTCTAATAAAATCTGATTTTATAAAATCACCTGTACAAAATCTACAAATGATGTTTAAAGCATCCTTAAGTTAAAAATAACCTTCACAAACTTGTAGAATCAATCCTAAAGGCTTTAAAACAAGCATAAACATGTAGAATTAGCCCGATCCGCATATCAACGCTGACGAAGTGCTTACGGTTGAGGAGGATCGGCTTGCAAACTTTGTAGCGGATGATCTCCGGCTGGACGAGCACGATCGGCAGCTGTTGATCTTAGGCCGCGCCGCCATGACCACGCTTGTAGTGGATCACCGCCACCACCGTCCGAAGCACTGAACAGACTGCATCAAAGGTGGTGGGGGCGTTACCATGGTTGGGTGTGGGAAAGGAAACCCTAGAGTCGGGAGCGGCGGAGGTGAGAGAGTGGTTGAAAGAAGGAGAGGGTTTGTGGTTGCGGCGATCAGGGTTTATATGGTTGTGACTTTTGTAGTTGTGTTGGTTCTCGATAGGGTTTGGATTTAAATGTTATTTTTCTTGAAGCTCTTTTCTCTTAATATTTATCTTAAAAAAAAAAAATGTTTATGTTGTAAACTAAATAGAATATGATATATAAGAGTATATAAACAAAGCACACAAGTATACAGAGAAGAAAAGTAGAGAAAGATTTCTTATTCAATATTTGTTGGTTGATGAAATAAAAGAAAAACCTCTCTATTTACAGGGTGCATAAAAGAATCCCAAAGGTGGAAAGTTACAGATCTATAGAGGTGAAGGGGGAGATAATGGAGACAATAATGGAAGTGTAATGAAATAAAAGAGTAGATAATGGAAGTGTAATGAAATAAAAGAGTAGAAAAAGTTATGGAGTTGAATGAGCGAGGGAGGTTATGAGTTAGAAAAGTGGTGGTTATCCACCACCATATTCACAACAGTCTACTATTTATCTTAAAAAAAAAAAAAAAATGTTGGAGGAGTCGGGTCGGATGGGTGTGTGGTGGAGGAACTTGAATTTTCCATGGGTTTAACCCAATCCAAAGCCCACCTGGGCGTACTTGCTTTTCGCAACCTTTACAAAAATGTGAAAAATAAGCATTGACTTATGTGTTTCATCTATGAGTTCTGTTACAGTCATTTTTTTTACCAGTTTAAAATATAGTATTATATATTACATTAAAAATCTAGTAAAGAATATAACTGTTAGATGTATATACCATATTAAATATTTTTTTACATTTATTAAAACTCAAAATGGAACGATGTACATTTTTATCAAAGTATATAACTCATTAGATGATATTTACTATTTTAAAAAAAATGAAAATATGTGAGGTATGAGTTTTCGTTGATGAAAGTTATTGAGTCTAACATTTTCTTTTATTTATATGCCTTTAATAATAATTCAAAACATACTATCATCTTGAAGTGGGCTGGGGCTTGGATATTTGGGTTGGGCCACAAAAAAAAGTGTTGTTATACTTAGTTTTTTCTTAGTCCAAAACACAGTCCTATATATCATGTTAGAAATTCAGTGGAGCATATACTTCGTTAGATGTTATATAAACATCATTAAATATTTTCTTACACTTACTTAAAATGGATTAATTCAACTTGAAATAGAGCAATGTGTATTTTTTATCAAAGCATATACCTTATTAATACAACGGTTCGGGGCTTAACAGTGTTACTGATATGTCTTGGGTTCGAGTCTTGGCACTGACTTACCCACCTATTTGTTTGGCGATTATTAGAAAGAATTTTTCGTGGGACCGGGGCAAACAAGCGGAGGTAGCCTTCCCAGCTGATCGTAAGGTCAGCCATGGGGTCACTCCGATATCAAATATATATACCTTATTAGATGATATTTATTATTTTTAAAAAAATGAAAATATGTGAGGTCTAAGTTTTGATTAGTGAATGTGATTGAGTCTAACATTTTCTTTAAAAAAAAAAACAAGGAAGGCCTATCGCTTATTAATAGGATTCCTAACTAAAACCTAAAATAGTATTGAGTCCAACTGGTACATGGGATCGGGTTGGGGTAGACTCAGCCCCACCCCGTTTGGAAGATCAGGTCATTCAAGTCGAATATTTTATGTCTTTTATTAGGTCGGGTTCATATCGACCCGCTTCCTGTTGACAGGCCTACTAGTAACCCTTTGAGTTAAACCCCCTACAATGTATTTAAATATAGAACACCCTCTACAAATGATGATTTTATTCATTTGAATAAATTATAAAACTCTATACAATGGAGTAAAATTGTCATTTACAAATTTTTTTTTATATTTTTATCATATTATATGATTTTTTTTATATAATTTTTTAATTAAAATTAATCAAATCATAATATTTTTTATATGTTAATAAAAATTGAACTCAGAATTATTTAAAATTATATAGATGTCTAATGGGTTATATGAAATTCAGGAAAGGAAAAAAAAACATGAGTGAATTTCGGAAGTTTCATGAGGGGGTTAAATAGATTTTTCTCTAATAATAAATGAAAAATTTGCCGTTATTCCGCTCACCTAAAATTTTTCAGTCACCCTCTTACAAACAACAAACCGACGACGCAAATTTTCTCCCTACGCTTCCGAAATTGCCCCTCCAAAGAAAATCAAGTCCCCCGAATCGTTTCCTTCCGACCCCGTCGGCTCCGTCGTCGTTAATCTCCTCTCCGTCTGCTCCAACCTAATCTTCCCTTTGTTTGGGAAGGAAGAGATCAAGATTTGGATTTTATTTTTGAGGGGGTTTGAGATCCGGATTGGATGTCGTCGGGGAGATCGTCGCGGTCGAGGGCGGCGGTGGGGGCGCCGATAGGGTCGACGGTGGTGGCGAATGGGGAGGAGGCGATCCAGTTGGGAGACAAGCTGAAGGTGTTCAAGACAGAGGGCTTCGACCCCGACGGCTACATCCTCTCCAAATGTCAGACCATGAACGAGAAGGTGAGCCCCAATTAGCAAATCTGTTCATTGTTTTGGGGTTTTTGTCGCTTTTTTCTCGTAGTGATTTGATTCATATTGAGCGTTCGAAATCAATTCTGTGTTTTTTTTGGGTCAATGTTGGATGTGTTGAGAATCGATTAAAATTGCCTTTTTTTTGCTAATGCCGAAAGAAAAAAGAAGATTTTGGGGGTTGGGTTGTCTTTAGAATGTGTGAGGTTGAGCTAATTTAGAGTTTTGTATGATTAAGTTATCTGTGTTTATATTGCCTTGGAAATGTTGTTTGTCAAGAAAAGGTTGCATTTTTTTATTTATTTATAGAGTTGTTTGCATATCTGTGAGTTGTAGTGGATTCATATTTAAATGAGTAACAGCATTGAACGTATTGTGCAATGCTTCAAATACCGGGGGGAGCCAACTAGATTTTTTTTCTTCTTACATTGGAAGAGCAAGTAACTGGGTTGGTTTTTAATGATATGGGTTTTTAATAATTAATATGTAACAGCATAGTATGGTCAAACTGTGGTGTCTTCAAGTGTTGGTGCTCATGTATTGGATATGGAGGAAAATTTTTAGGTTGTAACTTCCAGAGAATCATAAACCATAAAGTCAAATGGATCAACTGACAATCACAATGTTTTCGCCTCTTGTTATGGCCCCTTTTTTATCATATTTCATTTCATTAATAACAGTAAATGCAAAGTATGCTACATTTATACTTAAATGGCTGTGATCTTCCTTTCTTTTGTTTGTTTCATATTTATGTTCTCCGTGTATCACCTATGCCTTTAAATAATGGCATGCTTTATGACAGGAAATAAGGCACTTGTGTTCTTATCTTCAAGATTTAAAGAAGGCTTCTGCAGAGGAAATGCGTAGAAGTGTTTATGCTAACTATGCTGCTTTCATTCGGTGAGTGGAAAATTGGTCAGCGCACCTGATGTTTTGGAATAGCAACAGTAAATCAATTTGTGCAAATTATTCTGTATAATCATACTGTGTAAGAGGCTGCCTTTAAATAAAATTGCACTTTATGGAATTATTACTTATTTATTCTTTTGCCTTAAATGCTCAAATGATCCGAGTCTGAGCAGGTCAGTCTTCGATGTGTGATGGCTTGTTTACTCCCTACCGACGCACATGCACATAAAATAGAAAAAATAAGAATGATATCCCAACTTTTTGCAATATGACATTTTTGGTTTTACTCCTAAAATCGTTATGAATTTTGTTCAGCTAAAATTGTGGACGTTTTTCATCCTTTGATATTTTGAAATGATGTGATGTTGGTGCTCAACAGACTTGATGTATAACATACCTATCAAATGCTTCAAATAAGATATTATAATTTAGTTTCTACTTTCTTATTTGGATTGTGGGGGCAACAGTTCCATTATTTCTCTATTATTATATTTTACATCTTTCTTACATTTCTGATTATCCACAGCACATCAAAGGAGATATCTGATCTAGAGGGCGAGCTCCTATCCATCAGAAATTTATTATCTACTCAGGCAGCTCTTATTCATGGGTTAGCTGAGGGAGTTAATGTTGACTCATTGTCAAATGGTTCTGAAGGTTCTATGCACCATGACACAGATGATGTTGAAGATAAAGAACTATCCGAAATACAGAAATGGTGTATGGAGTTTCCTGATCTTCTTGATGTGTTATTAGCTGAGAGGAGAGTTGCTGAAGCCTTGAGTGCCCTTGATGAAGGGGATCAGGTAGCTGATGAAGCAGAAGAAAGGCATACATTGAATGCAGCTGAGCTTTCTGCATTACGGACTGCTATAATGCACTATAGACAAAAATTAGCAGATCAACTTGCTGAAGCTGCTTGCCAGCCATCTACTTGTGGTGTTGAACTTCGTGCAGCTGCTTTTGCTCTTAAAAGGCTCGGAGATGCCCCTCGGGCTCATTCTTTGCTACTTAGTGCCCATTATCAAAAATATCAGTCTAGCATGCAAAATATCCGTCCATCAAACACCTCGTACGGAGGAGCTTACACTGCTGCCCTCTCACAAATAGTCTTCTCTGCTATTTCTCAAGCTGCAAGGGATTCTCAAGCTGTTTTTGTTGAGGAGACAACATATGCATCTGAGCTGATGGTATGGTCCATTGATCAGACAGAAAAATTTGCACGTCTTGTAAAGCGTAATGCACTAGCATCATCAGCCGCTGCTGGAGGCTTAAGAGCAGCTGCCGAGTGTGTACAAATTGCTTTGGGCCATTGTAGTTTATTGGAGGAACAGGGCTTAACACTTTGTCCTGTAATCTTGAAGTTGTTTATGCCTAGTGTTGAACAAGCATTAGATGCTAACTTAAAACGAATTGAGGAGAGCACAGCTGCACTGGCTGCTGCTGATGATTGGGTACTCACATATGCTCCAGCTTGTACACGGGCATCTGGTAGAGCGTCAAATGTGCCTCTCAGTAGTGGAATTGCCTATCAGCCTAAACTATCAAGCAGTGCACATCGTTTTAACACAATGGTTCAGGTAAAGATATATTTTATTTGTTGGTTGCATCTCATTCATCAGTGTCGAAAGGAGACCATCTCATATATAGTGCCATGGTGGTGCTTACTTTGACCTCACAGTCTTTGAAGCTTGAACTAGGTAGTAGAACATTTTGCAGTTAATCAAATTATATAGAATGTAGTATCTGGTAAACATATATATAAGTAGATAGCAATGTGGGTGATGGAAAGTGTTGAAACGAGGCCATCTCATATATGGTGGTTCTTACTTTGACCTCACGACCTTTGAACTACCGTAGAACATTTTGCAGTTAATCAAATTGTATAGAATGTAGCATCTGGTAAACATAAATTAGTAGATAAATATGGGTGATGGAACTTCAGAATTAAAAAGATTTTTTCCCAATTTTTTTTTTATATAAAAATGAATCTGGTAGGCCAGCTTCCACCATATTTTAAGATATGGAGGAGCACAACATAAAACTGAAAAGACTGATTAAATAAAACAGGACCAGATTTAGTGAACGAGGCATGTACGGGCTCCAGTCCAGCCACAACAAAAAAAGCTGAATTTCCACTCTACTCCTCAATAGCCAATTTTCCCCAGGAAAACAAACACTTGTTGCTCTGGAACAGGAGCAACCACAGTTCTTAAATTTGATGGACTCAAATATTTTCAAATAGCAGGGTGACTCCTTGTAAAGTGACTTGGTTCCTAGTCAACCAAATTGCCCAAACCGCTACCAGAATCAACGATTGGGAGATATTTCCTTCACGCTTCATTCACCTTTCTTCCTCAGCTTTTTCCCTGCCTCCCACAGTTGATCCAACTGCCCATTGGATTCAGATCTGTGGCCTTTTTGAGAGTGGTCCACATTTGTAAACATCTGTTTTACATAGCTCACACGCTGTTCCAATAGATGTTGTAATGAGAAAAATAGCATTTACCATTGTAATTTTAACCATCACCCATAATCACCTTCTCTTATTGCGGTGTCGACTTCTCGATATTTCCCCTGGTATTTTTTCTTGTCCTAAACCTGAATGTATATAGTTAGTCTTAGAGCACTAGAGTTAAAGTTGTAATGACAAGATTGTTAGAGTTGCTAGACATGAAAGAACTTTCTAATCCTCGCAGTGCCAAGATGGTTAAGGGAGAGGTGGACAGAATATGTTTGACACCTAATCCTAAAGAGGGTTTCACAGTCAAATCATTTTACAAATGGTTAATGAGAGACTTATATCCTCAATTGTGTGCTGCTTCAAAATACATGGAGATTTGGGGGATTAATATGTTGCTGAAAATTCAAGATTTCATGTGCCCCTTTACCAGGAAAGGCCTTTAACCAAGGTGTACAGATCCCAAATGGGTGACAAATTCATCCGCTTACTCTGTGAAACGAGGATGAGGAATCAATACATTATTTATTTGTTTTATGTGCTATCTGTCTATCTTGCTTTTGTGGGAACAAAATAGGGGAAGCAGTTAAGATGAACTTCAGCTCATTGGAACAGTTGTGGGAAAGAGGGAAATGCTGCAAAAGAAATAAAACAGAAACATAAAAGCCAATGGGTCTTAATTGATTGCCACATCAGGTTGTTCGGCCATTAGTTTACATGAAATTAAATAATATTTAAGGCATGCAATGTGTGTTTCAAATATCTGTGGGAATCTGTGTCCAGATTTTTTGGATGGGGAATGTAATTGTGTTGGAATTCCTTCTTTATCTTTCTCTAGCGAGGGTAATTTAAGGGTAAGACTGTAAAATCTTCATGCCATCATCAGGAACTTTCTATACCAAGGTAGCAGATCCTTCACATGTTACCTTAAAGTTTCTATCTGGACTTGTACCCCATTACAAAATTACAGTTATGGCTCCCCCCCCCCCCCACCCACAATAAAAAAAAAAAAATTAAGAAAAATAAAAATCCTGAAGAGTTCATTCTTCCACTCAGGTCCCTTCATGGACTCTGTAACATTACATGTATCCTCTTTTTGTTTGGTTTGACAGATTGTCATATATTGATGTTACGTTGTTTAGATGTCCTTGAGCATTTATCACATTTCTTCCTTTTGGTATATCTTTCACAGGATTTCTTTGAAGATGTAGGGCCACTTGTGACCATGCAATTGGGTGGTCGAACGTTGGATGGTCTTTTTCAAGTATTTAAGTCATATGTCAACTTGCTCATAAATGCTTTACCAGGTTCAATGGAGGATGAGGAAAATTTAGAAGGTTCTGGAAATAAAATTGTTAGAATGGCAGAGACTGAAGATCAGCAAATCGCATTGTTAGCAAATGCGTCTTTATTAGCAGATGAGCTACTCCCACGGGCCGCGATGAAACTTGCTCCCATGTACCAGGTTACCAACAAAGATGATACTCGTAAAAGAGTATCAGACAGGCAAAACCGTTTGCCAGAACAAAGAGAATGGAAAAGGAAGCTCCAACGTTCTGTTGATGGATTGCGAGATATTTTCTGTAGACAGCATGCCCTAGATCTGATTTTCACAGAAGATGGTGATAGCAATCTAAGTGCGGACATGTATATAGACATGGATGGAAACATGTCAGAACCTGAATGGGCACCATCTCTGATATTTCAGGTATTATGTGCCCAAGCTGCTTAACAATGGGCCTCAGCATGTGCAGCTAATTTTTTTCTTTTGAACCTTGTTTCAGTTTGCATTGTTGCCTTCTATGCTTGCCTTCTCTTTGATATTAATTTGGTTTTAATCAAATTTATCTGTCAAACTTGATAAATCTCGTGAAACTTGGTCGAGGATTGCACGCACAATATTACTATTTCAGGGTTTATCTTAGCGCTAACTTACCCATATGTTTATTGGCGATTAATCGAAAGAATTTTCCGTGGGACTGTGACAAACAGGCAGAGGTAGCCTTCTCTCAGTTTGACTATAAGATTAGCCCCACGGGGGTCCTTTCGATATCAAAAAATAAAAAAAAAATTAAGTAATATGATTCACTTCAAATAAAATTCTCCAAAACTTACACACGGATGAAGCATGTGGCATCATGTATGTTTCTTTCTAAAAATTGCTTGTGCAAATCAATTAATAAGAGAAATCGGCTAATATTTCCTCGAGTACAAATGATTAATGAATGGGTTAAAGACATTTATGTCCATGTAAACATAGATTATTCCCTATGAGCCCCTTTCAAAATTGGGACACACATACAAGTCCCTAAAAACCCAAAAAAACTCAAATATCATAAATTTCCATCTAAACTAACTGAATATTTTCAGAATATTCATTCTCTGTATATTTGTGTAGACATTGTAGTATGCAAAAGACTAAATTGCCTCTTACCACCCTTTTATACTTTCAATATCTTTTTCACTCATTTTTCATGCAACACCTCTCCTGAAACCCTTCACCGCTGGTGTGAACCGCCTCTGCTTCCCCTCCCCCATCGCCACCTCCAGCCTCCCAACCACCCCACCCTCCCTGCCATTGCCACCCACCACGTGTTTGCCCTTTACCACCGACTGCGCCGACTCCTCCGCTGTGTACATTGCCCTCACTGCTGCACTCTCTATTGCCCTTCATTTGATTTGGGATTTTAGGCTTATGGAGCAACAAATGAGGAGAATAGATTGAAGGAGAAGGGGAGAGGTATTGGTGCACTATTATTAGGGATGCATGGAGGGCTCCGGTGATGAAGGGGATTGGCGGTGGGGCCGATGTCGTGGAGGGTACTAGCGTTGGAGGGGGTTGATGCTGTGGATTGGTGGTGGAGGGGATCAACAACGAAGTGGGTCGGTGCCGTGGAGGAGGTCGACAACGGAGGGAGTTGGTGTCGTGGGGGATTGATGCTATGGGTGGAGGGGATGAGCTAAGAGGGATTGGGGGTGAGATGCAGAGAGGGTAGAATAGTTAGGGTCAGTATTGTCAGTTTATGGTGTTGGTTAGGATTTATTAGGACATATTGACTCAGGGTTAACACCTGTTGATAGCAGGATGTATTAATCATGTATATGGGTTTTTTTGTATTTTCAGGAACTTGTATGTCTTCCCCAACATTGACAGAGACTTACATGAGATCACCCATGTTTGTGGGAATGTAGATGTCTTTAAGCCCTAATGAATTTAGTTATCAGCCTTTTCATAAATGAGTTTCATTCAAAGATATATTTAATCACCATGTTGCATGATGCCTATATTCAGATATGCAGCATTTTATCTATTTATTCTACGAAATGAATTGTGAACCAGTATTGAGCTGTTCTGAAGCACCCTATTATAACACAGGGAGAGTGAATAAGCGGGTGAGGGAGGGATCAGAGATGTCACATGGGAAATCTATGATAAAAAAAAAAAACTTCAGTAGCGCCACCAAAAACTCATATTCACAAATACTTCTTGAAGTGTATTAGGCGGAGAAACAGTATAAATATATAAGATAGCTGAGTGCAAAATGAATGATAATTTGCTTATCGATGTCTTTATGAAGGTTGAGCTTGGTTTTGAGCTTTCATGTTCATTATCCTCTCAGTATTGCATCTAATTTCTTAGCCGGGGATATTTCTTGTATCCTCATTATCCCCAGTGGTAGTATAATTTCTGGTGGACACCAGCTTTTCAAAGAAAAAGTACTTTTACTGAAATGTAACTTGTATCATCGTAATAAAAAGACCGTTATATTCTAATATACCTTTCACATGGCTATGAAAGGCACCACCCAGAGCGGTCCCACATAGAGCAGGGCACTGGGACAGTAAAACTGGATATAACATTGACCTTTGATATTTTTACACTAATTGACTGCTCTGAGGACTCAAACCCAGGATCTTCACGAGGAGTTTACCATTGCTCCAAACAATGGCCATAATTACTTGGAAATAAAAATACCTTTCAATAAAATTATTTCATTTAACTAATGTTTTCCAGCATTTTAATCTTTTTTTCTGATTTTTAGGCCAATAACTGAGATTGAATTTCTATTGCATGTGCAAGTACACGTAGTGTGGATTTACAGCTATGCCAGGTTATGATATTTGTGATTAGCATTCGGAATTCCATATTCTGAGGCTGTTGATGTTTGTGTTAAAGCACAACATTCAACATTTATGCCATTCATTTGCACCAAAATCCAGGAGCTCAGAAATATGAAACTGTTGGGTCTGATTTTCTGCTTTTACTTTTCACTGTTTTACTTTTTACATCCATCGTTCTATTATCATGATCCTCTTCTTTTGTTTTCCCCTTTTTGCTCCTTTTAGAACTCTTTGTAGTTTCCTTTTTAATATAGTCTCAAACACAACTTTTATAAAAAAGTTCCGAACATCGAATTTGAATGCAAATTCTCTGCGGTTGTGTTTCGACATGTATGAATTTGTGGGATATCAATGCAGGCACTATTTGCAAAACTCAATAAGATGGCAGGCATAGCGGCAGATATGTTTGTAGGAAGGGAAAGATTTGCTACTTTGTTATTTATGAGACTTACAGAAACTGTCATCATATGGCTTTCTGAAGATCAATCCTTTTGGGAAGATATTGAGGATGGTTCAAGATCTTTAGGTCCTCTTGGACTAAAACAGGTGTTTTATATATGGATTATTATATATAGCTTATTTTTATTCATTTCTGAAAAAACTGACATGCTATTTACTCTATGGGTTATTTGTAGTTTTATTTGGATATGGAGTTTGTCATTCAATTTTCATCTCAAGGCCGTTACTTATCTCGACATTTGAATCAAGTTATCAAAGAAATTATAGAAAGGGCAATTTCTGCTACTGGAATGGATCCCGACAGGTAACAGATCATAGTGAGCTGGCCAAATATTTCCTCTGTTCAGTTGCATGTTCTTTTTATCTTTGTGCATCTCTTTCATGATTATTCCAAAAAAAAAAAAAAAACACCAATAAACCCAACTTACAAGATCTTAAACGATTAAGAATCCACAAGTTTATACAGTCAGTTTATTTGTTGTTACCTTGGACAGTAATTCGGAATCAGTTCTATGGAACTTTGTAAAAATGCTTTGATGGCGATGATGATCACCAGTAATTAGATGATAGCAACTATGATTTTTTGGATCTTTGCATGTTGATTTTGTGGTCCCAAATGAATGAATCAGAACAAAGAGAAATTGCAGAAGATAGAATATTGCTAGGTTTTGTTGGCATCTATTGATGAAAATCATTTGCCCAAGGACAGGTTATTTGATATATATTGTGTTTGAACTTAATAAGGAGCAAAGCCAAAAAGTTTTGAATCAAAATTTTAGGATATACATACAGCAGGAATGCGCTATGATTACTTTCAACTTGCAAGAAATGGTGCGATGCTAGGTTTGCTGGCATTTAATGATGAAAAGCCATAACTTTTTACCTTGCTACTGTCAGGTTTAAGTTAGAAATAATAGGGCCCCGATCTTTCTGAATCAGGATTTTCTTTTACAAAAGCAATTAAAACCTAATAACAGTTAGTGAGTTCATCCACCTTATCGTTGAATGGATCATTTCTCAGAGTACTGGATTAAATAACTCTTGATGTGCCCACACCTGGGTCATAGGGGGATCACAGCAGCACTATATATTCCCCCCACACTTACATAAGAATATCAAAGCAGAATGACAGAAACTAACCCGCCATGAAATTCTTTTTTAAAGGACTATATGGCATTGGACCATGATTTCAAAATATGTTTTGCATTACTCGTATTATTTTGAGTTCTAAATTCGTAGGCACTTTGCGTAAATCTCCTTTCCCATAAAGCACAGTTGGATATATGATCCCATGAGTCTAAATTGTATCTCTGAATTACTTCGTTTGGAAGCCTAGAATAATATTTGTAGCCATGCTCTTTTAAAAACATATAGTTTAGATTTACAATGGAAGTAGCATCTGTTAAGCATCTTTTTTTTATTTCAGTTGATGTATATAAACAGCTGATGATCAATGGAGTTAAGTGATAGCATTACAAGAGATTCACAATTCACTTACATGCGATTTTGGGATATCTTAATAGCCTCAAAATAGTATAGTGTGTATCTATTGCTTACGAGTCCAAATGGAATCTATATTTAACTGGGACAAATTTTTAATCTTGATATTTGATGAGGACGATTTATGGTGTTGTGCCTACTGCTCTGCCAAGAAGCCCTATTTTCCCTCGTAACTGATGCATCGAGGAGGTATTTTAATAAATCATCAAAGTCTGTAGTTTTGGTAATTCTTGAAATTATTGAGCTATGAGAAGAAATGGAATGGTAATTTTCAATTGAAGGCCAATTTCAGCCTTTTGGTTCCATGAATCTTATTTTTCTCTGATCTTTCATCAAACGGTTGAATAATTGAGATGTGCTGGATATTTCCTTTGAACATGGTATTCTTGTATTCCATTTGTATTGCGATTTTTCCTCATTTGCTGCTAAAACAAACCCTATTGTAGTAATAAAAAACACAAGAATCAGAAATCACCCTTGCAGATGCTTTTTCTAGTATATCTAGAAAAGTATTTCGATAGGAAACATACATTAAACTCATATTATAACTTGTCATTGAAAGTTTTCAGTCAGCACATCAAGTACCTCTGTCACTGTTGTCCAGCTTGTTTGGTCCTCTGTTGCTGTGTCTAGAGAAAAGCAATGTATTCTTTCATGTTGATGTGCATATTTTCTTTGTGTTTCATTTTTTTATTGCTGACCAACCTGACTTGAATCCTTTTTGTGCCATGCAGTGTGCTCCCGGACGATGAATGGTTTGCTGATGTATCTCAGGAAACCATTAGTAGGTTGTCTGGGAAAGGGAAAGCTGCCAATGGAGAGAGGGATCTTAACAGCCCTACTGCATCTGTTTCTGCACAATCCATGTCATCTGTCAGATCGCATGGGAGTACGTAACATGAAGCTTTCCTCATCTTGTACACTAGAAGGCCAGGAAATCTATTTATGCAAAGTTCAAAATAGGATCCCTTCCTATTGACTTTTCAATTGGAGTCAGTGAACTCCTTTGCTGCAAATATCTGCTCCCAGAGGCTACTCTGAGCAGATTCCTGTAAAATAGGTAAGCATTCTTTTCTTCAGAAGGTTATAATTCCTTTTTCCTGGTTTTCTTTCTTTTTCTTTTCCATCTTTTCTTGGAAGTCATATTTTTTAGGAATTCTTTGAAGACTCTCATATGGGAGTTCACGTTTGTATATGCAGATTATGCCCGCCTGTAATTGGTTCACAGTGTCATTCTTTTTCATGTCTTGTGTCAAAGGACTTCTGTTCATTGGGCACGTTTTCTAGTTAAAGACACTTTGAATTTCTTTCCGGAAAATGTTTCTTATATACACTGTTCAACCTTTCTTTGTTGGCAAAGCATGTCTTTTACAACACTAATGCAATTTTGGGGGGGGGGGGGGGGGTGGGGGTTTGCAATATATTTGCTGGAATAAGCAATGTTCATACCCTCTGAAGATCTATGAATGCCCATTCATTATTCCTCAGAACGTGGAGAGGGTTTGAACTCTTTCGGGTGACCACTGTTTGGAGGTTAAAAAAAAAAAATGCTTTCTTCCCGTGTAGGCATCCAAAGCACCCCTACACCTGGGCATATGAAATTCTGCTTATTTATTGTTTGCAACAAGAGCTTTGTTACCATCAGTCTTTTTAATCCTATAGCGAGGTATATATAATTCGCTGAATTTTTTTTATATTCTCTATAAATGGTACAATTCAATTATAGGAGTGTATGCTTTACCCTTTTATAAGAATGTATGCCTTTTTAGATGAAGTATATGATTTAAAAAAAATAAATGAAAACATGAGCTGATTGACTATTGGGCTGATATTCAAAGCAGAGACCAGGTGAAGGGCATATGATATTCTGATGAACCATTGCATGTATAATCATGGAATAAAACATCTGATTAATATGACATGCTGACAAGCCATATAAGTTGTATTCAAATAATGATAAAAGCTGTAATATTTTGATCATTCTTCTTTTATTTGATTATGAACGTGAATGGATTTTCTATATTATATTTTGTGTTTGATGTCTGGTCATAGTCCCGAATTTATTGACTAGCTAATTATAACGAATCTTAAAGGAGTGTTTAGACATTACTTAATTTCTTCCATATATCCATGGGAGTTCATCTCGACTGTCCTTGACAATTGCCATATATAATATATATATATATAAACACACACACACACACGCACATGTGAAGGATTTTTTTTTTTTTTTTTTGTGGGTAATTATTTTTTTTCTTGGTGAAATATTCTCCTCTCAACAGGCGGTAAGACTCGAACCCAAGTTCTCTTATTAAAGAGGGGGTACCTCTCCAATTCTACCAAGAGAATGTTCGGCACACATGAAGGATTGTGTTTCAACGTCCTTGTTAATTTGATATTGTTGAAAAAAAAGATACAAAGTGCATGTAGAGCCTTAACATTTCTAGATATCAGGCATCTCTTATAATTCTTCATATGTTAGTAGACAACACTAGCCTAACCTAGAGCATATGGACACAAAAATGACTATGCATATTAGCCTGACCTAGTATATGCACACAAATGTATCAGCATCCTTGTTAATGTGATATAAAACATATGATAGATATCGATCTCTTAAAATCCTTCAATCTCTTAAAAATCCTTCACAAATTAGCAGATTATGAATAAGTTCATTAAAATATGATTCATCCAACAGGATCCATAACATGATAATAACCAAACCTCCTACAATCTTATTTATTTTCTTAGTTGGTCCCCTGCTACTAGTATATCTATAATATAACTCTAGCATAAAATCCTAACATGAGCACACTAGAAGCCCATATAACATAGGCAAGCTCACAAGCATACTCAACATTAATATTCCATGCAACACACTCATACATCACCCCCAATTCAAGTGGTTTCATCATTCAAAAACTCAGCCAATTCCCACATCCCACTATCCTCATCATAAAACCCCTCCATGAAACTTCTATCCAAAGAAGTAGAAGAAGAACCAACTCCATTTAGATCACCTTGGCTCACTATCACCTCATCCATGAATCCACTGCACCCACCACCATCAACATCCACACCATTCAGAGCAGCGAACGCGCACTGCGACTGTGGCTGCTCATCCTTACAAGGTGAGAGGAGCTCTTCATCCAAGAGGAAGTCACTCCAGCTGAAGGACGACGAAGAGCCCGAACAATCATTGTTGTTGTGATCATCTTGCATTAGTGATGGTGGTGCAATTGAAGAGGAGGCCTCGTCGAAGGAGATCATATGGAGATTGGCATTGTAAAGAGTGTGGTTGTTGTAGAAGATCTCTTGATGGGTTGGTTGGTTGTTGTTGTTGTTGTTCATGGTTGTGAGTGTGTTGGGCATCATTGGTTTTGGTGTGCTTTTGGGGGCGCGGTAGGTGGAGGTGGTGGTGGGGGATTTTGTGGATTTGGAGAAGCCGATGCTTTGGTAGTAGGCGGCGATCTGTGACATTGGCTTGTGTGTGATGGGATCGATCCCCTTCTCGAAGAGCTTCTTGCGGAGCTTCGTGTTCCAGTGGTTCTTGACGTCGTTGTCTGTTCTTCCTGGCAACTGGTCTGCGATGATCGACCACCTGCTCATCATCACCCAAAGACAGGCTTTTAAAACTCTTTGGGGATGCAAAATGCACCCCCAACAAATACTTTGATAGAAAACGGTGGGCATATCTATTTTAATTAACTTAAAACAAACAATCCGCGTGCTTTGATTGTTAAGACACACTCTATATATAATCTCTTTATTTTTAATTGTTGCAAGTAATGAAATCTCACACACTTTGCTCTTTAACAAAAAAAAGAAAGTGCACAACAAGGAAAGGACCTGCTTCCAATAGCTGCATGGAGATTTACTATGAGCTCCTCTTCTTGAGGTGTGAAGCTCTCATGCTTTAGATCAGGCCTCAAATAATTTGTCCACCTCAACCTACAGCTTTTTCCACATCTCTTCAACCCTGCTTAGTGCACACACAAAGCAAACAACCAGATTTATATGTTATCACCGTTTAAACCTTCTGTTGCACTAGTGATCAAAGCATGAAAAACTACTATAAAGAATTTTTAAAGAAACTTAATTTTACCAGCCTTTTTAGGGACAGAAGTCCAGTTACCAGTCCCATGTGTGGATATGTAGGCAAGTATCTTCGCATCCTCCTCCGCAGTCCAAAGGCCACGCTTTACGTTGGATTTATCACAACATGGTGGTCTTCCCATCTTAATCTACATTGAAAATGCCCATATATTATGAGTTATAAAGAAGAACAATAAAATCTTATGCAAAAAAGAAAAAGAAAAAGAAAAAGAAAAAAAGCACACACACTTCAAAGTGAAGAAGATGATGTGTGATGATGATGCAAACTCAACTGAGGAACCTCTCTATTTCCAAGTACAATACAGATAAGATGAAGTTTGTGTTAAGGTGGGGTGGTTTAATTATGAAGTGGTGGCTGAGGCAAGAAAAGCATGAGATTCTCTCCCATTTAAACTATAATGGCATGATTGATTGGTTGTCATCTTCTCTCAAAACCGTTTGAAAATTGAAAATTTTAATTAAATGAGTTTCACTTTCTCTCTCTCCACACACACACACCTCAAATGCTTGCATTGGTGCTATGGGTCAGGTTCAAGATGGGTGGATAATCTGGTTAAATTTAGAAATATCCAACAAATACAATCGGTTATTATATTGCAGTGCATTTTATATTTTTATTGTTTTTTGAGAGGACTCACTCCAAACATGCATGGTTTGGGGTGGGAGAAAGCTGTTTTACACGTGCTCACTAGTGTTGTTATACGAAAGTTTAGTGATGACACTGTTACACTCGGATGCATTTTCAGTCCAGTTTCAACTCTATATGTGTGAATAAAAAATGAATGACACATATGTTTACGTTAACAAGGCATATGTTTTAAAAAAATTATTTTTACATTTTCTATAAATACATCCATACAGTTCATTAGAGTATTTGTTTCATTTTTTATAAAAACATCTATCTCATTATATGAGGTATACTATTTTTAAAAATTTGAAACACATATAGACTGGAATTGAGGTAGGAAATGAGGTTGGATGTAACATTATCCTTTAGGGATTACGATGATAACTGAAAAAAGGGGAGATTTTTATTTTTAAGTACATGTAAACGTGTATTTATGGATTGACCCCTCCCTTCTTCATATTTTTTTAAGTTCCCAAATTCAATCGCCTATTTTGTTTTTAGTTCCTCCACCAAACGTTCATCCATATATTGTTAGTTTGTGAAATATGATTTTTATTTTAAAGTCCTTTTAAATAATGTTATTTAGTGATCATGCCCTCCATCATTCATATTGCATTTTAAGTCCCCAACTTCAAATATTTTTTTCTTGTTAGTACCTAGACAAAATGTATATATGATGTTGTAAGTATTTTGATATCAATAATGATTTTTGAGCCCCAATTAGTAGACCCTACCCCAAGCCCCATGAGGTGGTAAGATTGAATTTTTCACTTTACCCCTCTTATCTAATTTGAGAGCTTTCTCCATAACCGCTCCTTTTAATTTCGAGGTGGTTACGACTTGGGATATTATTTTTCTTTTTGAAGCAATCAATTCAATTGGATGCCACAAAAATACACGATTTACAATTTTTTTATTCAGATTGATTGGTGGAAACGAAAATAAATTATTGAATTTGTGGGGATTGGAGGAGAAAAGAAGAATTACTCGATTAATTTTTTTTTTATTTGCGACCTGATTGTGGTGCAAACAATGGTGATCCATTCAGGTTAGGTATTTTCGATCTGAATAAAACATATTGATCTGATTTTACATTCATCATTGAATCCTCATATATATTCTTTAATTTAAATTCAGATACATGACCACTATATCTGGATTTTATATGCATTTTGTGTGTAGGTACGATTTATATAATTGTTTTTGTTGTTGTGTATGTGTATAATTATGCATATTGAGTCAATCAACATATTTTTAGCCTTGCATGATTATTATTCAACTATTCAGATTCAAGATACACTTTTATCTAATGTAAAGTTTTTTATCCAGATTTTGGATACAAGTGTATCTGATTTATTTATCCAGCCCAATTTGATGTTTGTTATTTTTGTTTCGATGGATTTGACTAATGTGTATCTGATTAATATTTAATTGTTTTTTGTTGTGTATATTTAAAGACTCTTATTAATCATCTATGCAATGCTTGTATTTGAAATTTTTTAGATATATGTGTATCTGAAAAAACTAATATACTCATCTGTATCTGAAACTCTAATATATTCACATGTATTTGTAGCTGTACTTGAAAAAAATGGAGATAGAGGTCGGAGGAGGTGGAGGAGGGTTCGAAAGGTAGCCGATCAACCTCTCATATGATAGAGGGTGACGAGAGGAATCTAAGCGTGATGATGCCGGTCGTCGGAGATGAGGAGGTTGGCTGGAATGAGTTTTTGAAGTGGCGGATGCCTTATGAAGGTAATTGAAGAATTTGATCTTTAACGAGACCTTGGGATGCCAGATTTGTGGGAACTGTCACTAAATGAGTTGCCAAGGGCCGATCCTTGTCCACCATTTGTAACAAGTTTTGACAGTGAACTTGATCGCAGGGCTAGGTGCCCAATACACACTGTGCGGTGCATTGAATTGTAGAGGCTTTGATGGTGAACTGCGACAAGAGGAGATCCATGTTGACGACACAATCATCTAGTTTACTTCTGCCTCAAAGAGTTGGATGTCCGAGACATGAAGCATGCCCGAGCTTGTCCAAAAGGAGGTGATGTTCCCCTCGTCTTTTAGCGAGCCTGTAAAGGTCCGAACAGTCGTCTCTGAGTGGGGTGTTTCCGCACCAATGATCGTGTTAGAAATAGGTGTGCTGGCCATCCCCTACCTCCAAAGGATCATGTGGGAGAACTCCTGGATCTCACTGAAGATCCCCTTGAAAATTAATGGCTGTTGTCTCGGCCAAGATCGCTGGCCACCTTAATAAATTTCTAAGACACATGCTTATCTTCCTCTCAAAAAAACTTAGATATGTTTTGTTAGTATGAGAAAAAATTCTAAAGACTTAAAATAAATATATGAACAAATTTGAAAGAACTTTAATTAATTTACCCATTTTGTTTACAAAACATGTATTTCATAGGATAAATTTATATATTTTAAAAAAATTAAAACATGTGTGTGCATGCATGAATGAATGCCCGTTGCTAGGGACAGTCCCATGAACAGTCTCACATATACTTTTTTTGGTAAGTAAGTGAGTTATATTCATGGTTCAAAAGAAGCTGTACAATGAAGATAAAAAAATTACAAAATTACATGGGGGAGAGTTCCCTGATTAGGTTAAGGAGTCCTCATAATAGATAGGGTGAGTGGCTAGTTTGTTTTTGGAGTAAACTTAACCATCTCTGTCCCTTTTCAATGCAACATCTAATTCTCCCCAAATTAAATGAGGAATGATTGTGGAGGAGCCCGGAGAACGTCTAAAAGCCAGCAAAAGTTCCACCGAGGCGTTGCCCTCATGATATACACGCTGAATTCTCCATTCCTCAAGAGAGTCCAAAAGATCCATAGTTTAATAAAAGAGTCATCAGGACCTCTAGGGGACAGTCCCCTTCCCTTGCAACCAAGAATAAACATTTGCTGAATCAGACTCTATGACTACTCTGCTAAAATTGTGTTGAATGCATAAGTCAATGCCTTGTCATACCCCCATGAGCTCAAGATGGTTGATGTTTACTGTCGGAATTTGTGATGCCTCACCGATAAGAAAGTTTCCTGCTGAATCTAGAAGGAGAATTCCATGGCATACCCTGTCTGAAGTGAATGACCCATCAGAATTACTCTTAATCCAGCCCGGAGGATGAGGGGACCAGGAGAAGGAAATCTCAGTGAACATGGGGACTGGAAAGGGGAGTCCCAACTGGACAGCAAGTCGCTCAACTTTAGGGGTAGAAGGGTAAGTGAGATTGAACTTTTGTAGATGACTACATGCTGTTTCAATAATGTCTTTTAGTAGGACAAATTTGTGCTTGGATTTGTCCTGAAAGGTCCTTAAGCAACGTTCACACCACAGCATGCCAATGGTAGACGCTAGAAAAACCTTAGCAATGTGTTTCACTATAGCTAGCATTGGCGATTTATCAAGCCAGCCAATCAATGAGAGTCCTACAAGATGCTCGAGGGAGATCCAACTTCCTGAGTAAAGCTTTCCAAATAAAATCCGAGAATCCACATTGGAAGAATAGATGATCCACATCATCTTGACCTGTCGAATAGAGTTTACAAGAAGGATTGAAGTGAATACCTTTCCTTTAGAGACAAACTGCTATCGGGAGCTTGCCCAAGAGGGCTAACTAGAGTGTGTAAGAGTGCCTAGGAAGTTGAACAGACTCCCACGCCCATTGCCCCCATTCCACCAAAGGGGCCTTGGTTCGGATGGTATCCTAGCCCGAATGGGGAAGATAATCACTAGAGGGAGAAAGTGCCCATATCAAAGTCTTCCCTCTAGCCACCCATGGGCAAAGAGGAGATATCAGTCCATATATTTTCAGCATCTGCAGGCCATCTTGACGACTTGGACCAAGAGTTATTGGCAATGATCAAGGACACATAAGTAGAATTCGGGGTCGCGATCTGTAAGAAATAGGCAATAAGTCTTTAAGGGCTGAACCTTTGATCTAGGGGTCATGCTAGAAATTCGCATTGTTGCCTGAGAAAATGAGCATGTTCACATGCTGCTTGATCCAAAGGCCACATGACAAGATATGTCACAAACTAGAAGAGTGAAAAGGACAAGGAGATGATGCCCAAATGGTGGAGTTGTGGAGATAACGCGATGCTATCCATGAAACCCAGAGAGAATCTGATCTAGTAGTTACTAGCTACCTCCCAGAACCTAGCTCCGAGAATAGCAACATCCCAAGAATTGCCAGGGTATTTGGTAGGCAATTGGGCTGGTGAAATTTGAATGAGTTCACTGAAAAATGGGCTCTCCAGTCCTCCCAAAAATAGCTGGTTCTTCGAGGTATTTAATTGGAGACCCAACCAATGAGAGAATTCCTCAAAGAGCATATGAAAGGGCAGTTGCAAATATGGGACTGGAGTTAGTAAATACAAATAAGTCATCCGCAAAGGCAAGGTGGGAGATAGTGTACTTACTGTCAATGAATTTTCCAATACTCCCAGTATCTATGATTGAGTTGATCATACTTGAGAGAGCTTCCATACCAATAACAAAAAGAAGAGGAGAGTGGGTCGCCTTGACGCAAGCCATTGGACGAGGATAAGATTCCACAGGGAGATTCGTTGATGAGGATGGAAAACATAGGTGTCTGAACACACTTCATGACTAGATTGTCCATTGTGAGCAAAATCCCATGTTGGTCATTACGTTGCAAAGGAATGGCCATTGAACAGAGTCGAAGGCTTTAGAGAGGTCCATCTTGATGCATGCCTGCCCTTGGGATTTGCTCTTATGCATAATGGTAAAGACCTCCTGAGCTAGAAGGAGACTATGCGAGATTTTTCATCATTTAACAAAGGCTGACTGATGGAAATTGATGAGCTGAGGAAGGAATTGTTGCATGCGAGAGGCCATAATCTTAGTGATCAGCTTGTAGATGGTGTTACACAGAGAGATCGGACATAAATGGTCCAATGAATCAGTTGTAGATGATTTGGGGATCAGAGCAATGAAAGAGGCATTGAGTTTCTTGAGAAGTGCTTTGGACTCAAAAAAAGAGTTCACCGCCTCCACCACATTAGATTTGATAAGACTCCGAGTGTGCTTGTAGAAAAACGCAGGGAATCCATTCAAACTCGGGCTGCTTGAGCTCTTCATACTCCAGAGTGTAGCCTAGATTTCACCCTCAAAAACTGGTTTACATAGAGTGACGTTATCTACCAGAGAAAGCTAAGCACAGAGGTAAAAATCTGGAATTTCTAGTTGGCAGCCTTGGTTGAGTAAGTTTGAAAAGAATGCAATGGTTTCGCCTTTGACTTCTTGTGGGTTGTCCGAGAGAGTTCCACCAGATCTTCTTTTAACTCTTTGAAGAGTATTAAGGGCTTTTTGCACTCTGTGAACGGCATAGAAGAAGGCCGTATTGCTATCTCCAAGTTAGATAAAATTTTGCTTTGATTTTTAATGAATGAATTTAATTGATTGAAGTTACTATATATATCAATAATGACTCTTGGATCTAATTATATATATGCTAATGTATATATTAGTATATATATATGTTAATGTGATATCGCCTCCATTTTAAATTGATTGAATTAATTTTTAAAAATGTAAAAAAAAAACCCACCTAAATTGCCCTTTTCCAAAAAATAATTTTGTTCCTCACGGATTTTCTTTTCAAAATCTAGATTCACGGGAGAATTTAAAAAAAAAAGAGAAAAAAAGGGCGGAATCACCACATATAATATAACTCCACCACATCTCCGCTTATTTAGGCCTGTCAATGGGTCAGGTCCAGACCCGGACCCGACCCGACCCGGAACGATTATACGTGTAATATATCCGATCTGATTTGGACCCGACCCGACGGACCCGAACAAACAAATGGGTCGGGTCCGGGTCCACCCCGCCCCGACCCGTTGGATCCGAGACCCGATTGTTTTATTAAAATATGCTCATATATTATAAGACATAATTCTTACTTAACTTATTTTTGTATCTACAAGTTCATAAATCATAATCATAACAAGCCCATAAATCATAAGTCATAATCATAATCATAACATTTTTTATTGTTGTGTTGATGTTGTAACTTGTAAGATCTTGATTGTTTAATATGTAATAAACTTAGTAATGTATTGTCGTCGGTTTGTTTTAGACAATTAACTTATTAGCTTTTGAATTTGTATAATTAATTAGTTTGTTGTATGATTTATGTTTATTATTTAGATTAATATGTTAGTGTTTATTGTTTTGAATGTTGTTTACGTTAATATTATTTTGAATGCTTGTATAATTAGTTATGTTTATTATTTAGGTTAATATGTTTTTTATGTTAATGATTATTGTTTTGGATGTTGTTTGATAATTCATTTACTTCTTTTGAATTGTATAAAATTATATTCAAACATAGTCTCATTAATAATAATGTTTTATTATAAAAAATTTTAAATAGAATGATAAAACAAACAAATACATGAGTTTTTCTTTTTTCGTATTTTTTTACCAGCCATCCGGGTTGAGTTGGGTTGGGTTGGATCCGGACCCGCAGGGTCTTGCCACAGGTCGGGTCCGGGTCCACCCCGACCTGACCCGGACCCGACCCGACAGGTGTACTCTTACTCCATCTCCAACAATTTTTATAAATTTATCAAAGGTGAAAAGAAAGGTCTGTTATTGATGGAGGGGGAAGAAGTGGAGGCGGCGTGGAGCAGGGTGAAGGTACCCCAGGTTTTATCAGTTGTCGGCACCAGGCTCTCTCAGAGGGACCTGTATTCTCTGCTTCTTCTCAGCCCATGGTGCTATCGCTCTCTCCTCTCCCACCCCTCTCTCTGGCAGGTCCGTCTCTCGCTCTCTCTCTTTTTGGGTTTGAATATGTTGTGGACTTGGCGAAATCATTGTTTCTATCACGTCTCCCTGTCAGTCATTTGGAATTCTTGATTACTTTAGTTGAGCCGATGAGATTGCTTGATTTGCTATCTTAATCTTCATCAATTGCGATTGTTTTCATGTAATGGCGTGGGTTCTGTTAGATTACCATTGAATGACGTTTTAAGTCGAATAGATGATGTTTCGGTACGATGGAATGTGTGTGTGTGTGTGTGTGTGTGGGCTAAGCAATCTTGTCAATCTCAGATCGTCAATGATCCTTGTTTTGGTGGTTTAATTCACTTTTTAGATGATTTGGAGTATTGACATACATAGTTTATTGTTTCAAAAAAAAAACATCCTGAACCAATGATTTCTGAGTACATTGTAGGCTGCGAAGAGCCGAAGATGTGAAATGAGTGAGATATGTGGAGGTCGCACAAGAAATGAGATTATGGGAGGGAAAGATCGATGAGAACGTAGATGTGTTTTCTTTTGAATTGATACTCCCTGAATAGGTTTCCATCAGAGATTGGGGTTGCAACTGTTCTGGGACTTCATCTATAGTGTTATTGAAGGACGGCAAGTTGATTGCTGGAGTGGATGGGGCTCTCTTTATTGTTTTTCAGACTCTTTGAATCCTTTTTTTTTTTTTTATGCTTAGTGGCTGGCAGATTCCTTGCATGCTGACTTTTGTATGGATATGTTTCACATTGTATACATACCAATAGATAGCTTGGTAGCAGGCAAGAGGTGCTTACAAGTGTTCTTGGGTTGATCTTAGCTTGCACATAAAAAAGATAGACGATTTATCTTCCGATTTTTTAAGATCCTGCCTCCCTCTCCCTCTCTTGTTCTGTCTTGTTTGATCAGTTGATTCTTTCAATTGACCAGACTATGTTTATTATATTAAGACTGGTGGTGAGTTTTGTTAAAAAAGGGGAAGAACCAGTGATGAGACATCTAGTCTTCTCATTCCCTTGAATGATTTTAGTTTTACGAATTAATACAATTTGATGGACACATTACATTAGATTTAATGAATAAATAAATGAAATTGACGATATATGAGCAGTGAAAGAAATGCGGAGTTCCCTCAAGTGCAAAATGTTTTTCCATGGTTGACACCAGTATTTTAATGAAACTATGAATAACTGACTCATTGAGCCTTGTAGAGATTCAGCTTTAGCTATTCTGCTATTTTGATGTGTGGTCCAAGTGAGGTGTTATTTTGAACTGTTTTGAGATTCCTATAGATGAGCTCCATAGTGGGGTGGTATCTTCTAAGTTTTCATACTGTGAATGGGTGAACTTCATTTTTGTGCATAGTACATATCCTAGCATCATAGTTCCAGATATTATCAAGTTTTAAGCCTTTATTTGTTCTGATTTGTTAATTTTTATAATGAAATATCCCATTGGCTGCTGATTTATAACCTTCATATCTGTAGTTTAGTTGCAGTATCTCAGATGACTATGGAGTATGGATTCATATATATGTCTAGTATTAGGTCATGCAAAATTTGGGTGTCTGGTATATTATTTACTGATCAACTATTTTGTTCTTTAGTTATTCCTTTTGGAAACTAATTATATGCAGTCTTTCATTAGTCAGAAGTTCTAAATTGTATGTTATTTATTAGGTCCTCGATTTGCATGAGATGAATAAAGGGGGCGAGAGACTGATTGCTGCACTTTCACTTGTAAGTTGAATCTTGACTATTCTAAATGAAATGATATTGTATGCACCACCATCTCTGATTATCTGTATATACTATATAGCGGAAATGTAAGACACTCTTCCCCACGCTCTCCCCTCTCTCTCTGTGCTACAATTATAGTCATAATGGCACTACTTTTTTTTTTAAAATTTCTATTATGATAGGTTTTTTTATCATTATTTATTTATAACTTTGAGCTCTTAATACTAGATCATATAAATAGGCCAATGAAAGGTCCATTGATTAATTGGATAAGCTTGTTGATCTGAAAAGCTGGCAGTAGGATCCACTGCACTGGTTTATATATTAATGGGCATTGATAGGCTAATAGGTCAACAAGCTGGCAGATGGATGTGCTGCACTGGTTTATAGGGTAATAGGCATTGATGGGCTAATGGGTTGAATGAATAATGGGCTAGATCTTGATGCCATATGTCAAAGCATCATATCTCCAAGTCCAGGGTATATTCATGCTGCATAGCTTGTCTTCAATTTCTGTAATCACTTTTATGTGTTAGATATGGTTTGGAAAGGAACACCCTCTGCATTTACTAGTTCATATAGTTGTTTAGAAAAACTTTCCAGTATGCAAGTTCTGACACAGTGCACGGATTTAATTATTTTCAGAGTTTTGAATAAAAAACTTTCATTAGAAAAGATAGTTAGTCTTTCTGATAATAGCTTGATTATGGACTACAAAGAACTCTTCTACTATTAGTTCATGCATAATGTTTACAGTCTAGATGATAACTCAATAGTTTTTGCTTTGTAGTCCAGATACCGCCATGTCAGGCAGCTAAACCTGGAATTTGCGCAGGATGTCGAAGATATACATCTCATCCTACTTAAGAACAAGGTAAACTAAATTCATGTTTCTTCTTATGAATTGCCTTCCAACAATTTGTTGAAGAGATTTCAGAACTAAATTTTCAAAACTTGTTTGGATCTTTGCAAGATTTTGCGTAAAATGTCGCTTGTTATATTTCTAGTCTATGTTCTTAAGTACAGCATTGGGGATTGGATAGAATAATAATTTTTTAAACTGGTGTCTCGATTCCATTGACAGCTAGCCATCCAGCCCCTTCTGGTGCAATTCTGATATAATAATTCAAGACACACCTTCTCTGGATAAATATAGTAAGATGTGCAGGATCATTTTCTTATTCCCTGCTTGCTATATATTATATAAACAAATCTACAATTGGGAGTTAATCTCTTTTATTGGAGTATGTTTTAGCATACAAAAATACTTATGATTTCATCTGGTCGTTGTATTTAAATAAGATTCTCACCATAGAAAACAAGGAACAACTTAGCCCACCCCTTCACAAAGCACTGAGTGGTTGAATAAATGATCAGGGGAGTTATGACTGAGGGATGAAATAATTGATGATTCATGATATATCATATATTTTCGAACAAGATGATTTTACAGGTAAGAGACTCAACAGTGATTGATGGATAGAGACATTGATTGTACGCCCCGGAACGGCCGTCCTCAGGATCGTATCAATCATACAATATCGGGAGTCATACTCAAAAGATCAATAATGACTCCAAATGAAAATAAAACAATAACTAACAAGGATCGTATAAATAATAAAGCAATAGGGAAGCGATAGCTAACTAAAAATGTTGAAGTATAAAATACAAATAAGTCTGTAAATCAAAAACGTTATTACAGACCCGAATACACAATCACTGTTCTGTGAGAGCCCAAGTCTAATCCAAATACAACATGTGTGATACGCACGATTACCAAATGCATACATAATAAAAGGATTGCTGATAGCCTCGCACTCGCTAACCGAAAGACGGGACGCTCCATGCACGCTGAACTACACCAAAGGGATGCCCTAGCTTCACGTCCAAGTCAGCCTCTCGTGGATTAATAACACACGAGGGGTGAGTTACAAGCTTAATGAGTGGCAAGAACCCAAGCACCACAATAATAGTATAAAATTATTAGCATTTTCTTTCCAAGGAAAAAATATGGGAGAAACCCAACAGATATAAATGTCACATGAGACGTGACCTCACCTCACCCTCACCCTCAACCCAGAGGGGAACTCTTGGGACTCTTGGGGAGGAATCAAACGGTTAACCATAACACATAACATTAATGGATAACACAGTTCTACAAGTCCATTCGTATCGAGGTATAACTATGCTACAATGCCTCACATCATCCGGTAGATGTATTATACTTTGGGCATTCCTAATAAATACAAATGTCACGTGACGACGTGACCCCAACTCACCCTCACCTTCACCCCTAGGGGTGACATCGGACTATTCCCTTAACCTTCGGTGGCCCTCTCCTGGGTAGCCCTCTTCTTGGCAGCCATCCATGGTAGGTCCAACACCACAATGGTATTGAAATACATATTGGGCGTCCTACGATGTGGCGGCACAATCCAGGATAGTTCCAATGCCGAGTAGCTTCAACGCGGATACAAGGTAGGGGAGAAGCATTCCGCGCTTGCAATACGATCCTTACATATCAACTATTATTAACTAGCAAATACCAATATCATTTGGTAGCCCTCTTCTTGACAGCCATCCAAGATTGGTACGAAGCCACAAAAGTATTGAAATGCACATTGGGCATCCTATGATGTCAGCACAATCCAGGATAGCTCCAACACTAAGTAGCTTTGATGTACGATGGTATGGGGATCACTCCATGCTCACAATACAATCCTCATGGATCAACTACCATCATCTAGCAATTACCAATGCCAATGAATTCTTATGAATTCCCATACTGATGCATCACTCGGACGCGGGGAAATTAGTTAAGTTCTCGCACTCAACAATGACAAAGCATGACCCTAAAGGCGGGTCATCCATGCACGCCTATGACAAATAGGCCAAGTATACTATCATAGCTATCGGTTAAAGAACACTGATACTATAAATGAATTCTCCTGAATTCCCATATGAGTGCATCGCATGGATGCAGGGAAGATAAACTACTACACTGGCATACTAAAACAAAGTATGATCCTGACCACGGATCACACCTCCGCCTATCACAATTAGGCTTGACTAATTAGACATACACGCAATTGTTACAAGAGAAATTCTATTACAAAAGAGATACATGGACCACACGTCCAAATAACCTATGACTAAACCATGTATATACACACTTTATACAATCTAACATAGGCCTACTAATAAGCTAGCATAAATGCTATACCATTAGCTAAATATAACACAACCATACTAAGCATTTACTAATATGAAGGCAACACTACAAAGGACCACCTATGGCATGCCATACTCTATATTTCATGATATATAAGATACCACAAATAATGCTAACAAGTATGGGTTTAAATATCAATACAATCTAGCAATCATTATTGAGTATAACTAGGGTGCCCCACGGATACGCGATGCACGACTATGTGCATTGAGCGCTTCCTAAAAGGCTGGATTGAACCACTCATCGAAGACCCATTCATCGCGAGTTCTGTCAACGAGAACTGCAAAACACAGCCAATGATGCTAAAGTAAAATATGAAGCCTCCTGACACACAAACAAGCCTACTTCACGAAGACACTAACTCTTAATAGTTCCCACAACATGCATAATAACTCTTTGACACACAATCAAGCAAAATTGGTACATCTATTGCAACTAGCCCTAAACTTTGATCTCCACAGCACCAAATACGCATCCAATAATTATGAAATAAATCATACACGTTCATTGACATGCTGGGATCATAATCCATAAAGATATCATAATCTGATTTAATCTCTAAATGCCCGAAATAAAATATTTTTGAAAACTGGTCATTTCCCATGCGAATCTGGACAGTCCTTACAATTCAGCTTGTAACTTATAACACAGATAACATTATGACACCAAATTTCATATATAGCATCTAGACACATGGATGATCATATCACATGAAAACACAATCTTCATAATATGTTCTCTAGGTATTAGTTCGACAAGGATCTTAAGAAGACTGAAATCTGCCTTACTACAACACAAAACCCCCAACAACAAGAAAGAGGGAAAAACACATATAACAGCACTTGGGCATCTTTGCTGACCACCCAAAGCACTAGATAGCAACACTCATACTTCATTGAAGCATAAATACAAACACCTACATGGCACACAAGGGCTTCCGCCACCGCCACCGCCACCACCACCACAAGCAACCAAACCATCATACATGCATAGCCACAACCACCACTAGATCAACACCCTCACATAAGCCAAAACAAACAATAAGGTCAAAAGAATGCCATTGAAAAGAAAAGGGAGGGAGGGGGAGAGATCAAGCAACAAAAAGACACACAATCACCTTCTCTGCTACTCCTCTTTCTTTCCCTTCTCCACCTCTCCTTCACCTTCTCCATTTCTCTTCTGGCCCAAACACACAGGGGAAAAAAAATGAGTGTGGGAGAGAGAGATGGAGACAAAAGAGCTTAAATGAGAGTTTGGGGTGATGAGATGGTTAGGGGGGTGAGTTTAGGCAAGTTTCACTCACCAAATAGTGATTTAATGTGGGGTGGCTTGCTCGGCATGTCAAGGCAAGTTGAAACATCAATTTCACCCACTTAAAAATCTAGTAAAAACCAAACCCAGATACCAATCGAAACCGCATAATTTTTAAAACAACTTCAGAATGCGACGAAAATTTTGAGGTAAGCCAAAGCGAATACCAGGACTACGGATATGTAGTCAGATTTTCAAACTGAGTGCCCAAACTCTTAAAATAAAAGCAAACACGATATTTGACCACCAAAAAGTGACACAAACATAACACTGATATTGAGGATACGATGAATAATGGTGTATAAGTTTTTTTAACATATATTTCCTATGTGGCATGCTATGGGGGTTCCGACATCCTCTTTGTTGAGGAAGCCCACAACGAATACCATCTTTAAAATATACGCAAAGTCCCTATTTTTTGTTTGATAGAATATATTTTCAATTATTCTCCATCAGAGATTATGGATGATTCATCCATGATCAATATAATCTTTACCATGATCAGGAGTAATCTCAAGAAACAAATCAATTTTTAGCTTTCTTTGTTAATATAATGACTTTTCTCTTTCAACCATCTTTGTTATAGTGGTAAAATATATATTATCAAAGATGAATAAAAAAGCATGGAGCGAACTGAGCTTTGGTTAAGTTGGTAAGCACATCCCACCCCTTGAAAGAGGTTAAGGGATCAAATCCTGGGAGCACCATTCTTCAAAAAAGCGAACCGAGCTTTGGTTAAGTCGGTAAGCACCTACTCTATTTGTGGAAGAGGTCAAGGGATCAAATCTTGGGGAGCACCATTCTTCAAAAATAATAATAATAATAATAAATAAAAAAGTATGGATAGATGGCCAAGAAAAGAAATGGAAAAAATATGACAAACTTTATGTTTGATCCATAGAGAGGAAATTGATGTATTTGGTTTATAGACAGAAGTAACATCAATTGCCATCTTTGTTCAATATGCCAATAAAAGAGAATTTCAAATTTTATAACTTGTTCTTCAATACTCTTCATCATGGAAGGGTTTGTATTGAAAGAGACTTGGATGGATCTATCATAGTCTCTCATGGAGAACAATAATGGAAATAATCAATCCCAAGATGTGTGGTCTATGTCTATTTTTTAAGGTAGGATCTGTTGCAAAGTTCCTCATAATGAAGAGGTTATGTGAGTTCCACAACATGCAAGGTAGACAAAATTCCATTATACATGTTATTCACCATCCCATGAATTTTATGTTTATCCTCCCATCATATTATTTGTCAGTCAGCTTTTTTTCCATGCACAAATGTTAAAAAATCAGAAAATGGAGAAATTATATACATATTTATTGATGAATATTTTGGTTGAGTTGTTGTGATTGAAATGAGAGTTTGGGGGTAGTTATAGGTTTAGGGGAACTAGAGACCATAATATTAAAAAAAAATTTGGGAGTTTCTTTGAAACTGCAAATGGTAACTTTAGATAATACTCTTTAAACATCATTTGTTAATAAATGTTATAAATGAAACTTTGTTAATGTTTATCATGTAATTACATATTATTTTTGGGGAATAATATATCTTTGTTATATATTAATAATTTTGTTAACATTTATAATGTAATGATATGTTATAATTTAAATATTAACAAAGATATAGTATAATGTAATATTATATTATTAACATCATTTGTTGACAATTTAATAAACTACAAAACATTGACCTTTGTCACTTCATACAGTGTATAGGCACATTAGCTATCTGTTTTTTAAAAAAAATGTAAAAAATTAAAATTATCATGATATTCGGCGACATACCATAAGAAATTAGTTTCTCACAAAAATATTGATATATGCCTGATATTTCCCAAATTGCTTGGGAAAATGATATATTGATATCGATCGATCGATATTTACAAATATGGTTTTCTTGTTGCTTTTTACTCTTTTTGTAGTGTTATTTAAATAGAATTTTCTTTTCTTTTCTTTTGTTTTTTTTTTTATGTTTGTCGATTATTAAATTTATACATTTGGGGGACGTCCCTCACTTTTTGTGACAAATAAAATAATATAGGACTAGCAATGTTAATGTTGTCAATCCCTCCATGAACAGACATCGTTTTCTCATATACATTGGGGATCAACTGACCAACTAATTTGAGCGAAAATGTTACAATGGGGATCAACTGACCAACTAATTTGAGTGAAAATGTTTGTGCAACAGCAATGTGTTCCATGGGTTGGCAGTTCTATAAAAGTCATATCTTTGTTTATTGGTTGTTCAGCGAGTCTTCCATGCCATCACTCTATGACTATTTTATAGCCTAAATCTTATTTCATTTCTTCTGGATATCTCCTTGTATGACACATATATGTAAACTTCGTGAATTGGGTGGTTAGTGTTGGAAAATAGGAAATGTAAATGTTTTTGTTGAGCAGTATAGCCATAATAATAAAGGGTTTGGAAATGTTCATCAAAATTGTATCTCAATTGGGCTGGTTTACAGTATACGGATTCACTCAAAGAATTGCAATCTCTAAATTTGAATGGTTGCCGGAAGATATCTGATGAAGGAATCGAAGCTATCACTTCTGCTTGCCCTAACCTCAAGGTGTTCTCTATTTACTGGAATGTGAGGTAATTAATCTGTTATGTTTTTTTCCGTCTCCTATTGTTTTTTGCTATTTGGAGGTATAAATGATACTGATGTCTGAGATGTGATTTATTTGCAGAGTAACAGATATGGGTATAAAACATGTGGTTGTGAACTGCAAACAGATGGTTGATTTGAACTTGAGTGGCTGCAAGGTATCAAACTAATTTTTGACGCTTCATGCCTAACTACATTATCCTTCTCTTGCCTCTCTTTGTTTCTCACTTGCTCTCTCCGTCAATTAATCTATCTATATTATAGTTTTAGACTTTCTATTGGATTTTTTCAAAATCGATAATGATACTTTTAGAAGCCACATGTCAGTATAAGGTGGTTATTAATTCACTGCCTATGAGAAGTTGTACAGTAATTATTAATTATTGTTTTTGGTGAATAATACCTATATTTTTTTTGGTATATACGTAGCATTTATCTACCGAAAAAAGTGGAATTGGCAAATTGCCAACTCCTGATAGTCCTCTGTTTACTTACCAGATCATCTATTTGCATTAGGTTTGAGAGTTTTAGGTTGATTAGGAAAGGAGCGTCTTGGTGATATCTTGACTTTATTGTATTCATCAGGCTGTATTACTGATATGTTTGTTTATGTAACCTTCATATATCTGTTTTTGGACATTATTCACTTCTGGGCTAGCTGATATGGGTAAAATGTTCCTCTGTACCCTTCATAAGCCAAAAAAGGTTGGGTGTGGAGCAGTTTCGCAGGAAGCTTTAGCTTTTCCATGGAACTTGCAAGCATAGTGTCCTCACAACTTCTAGAGTCCATTATTGTACGACACGTCGATCCATTGTTTATAGATGAAAAGATTGTTGTCACGATATTTCATAACATTCTTTGTGTCAGGAAGGAACGGCATGCCACAAATAGTTTGCCTCGATCACCATATATTGTTCACAGATTTGGGGTAGTGAGTACAATCACTTGTACCATTAAATATAACATATTCCATATGGTGTATATTGAAAATCCAAGGAGCCCTACTGGTATTCTTTCAATGGCAGTACAAAAGAGGCTTCATGCAAAGGTAGAAGATGTCATTGACCATCAGCATCAGATCCACCAAACCGTGAGAGAGAATCTTGAACAACCCATTATGAAGTACATTAAGGGGCCAATCGATATTGATGATCTTTAATCTATGATACTTGGTATGGTTTATGTTCATCATAAGACTTCTTTTTCGCTGTAGAACACGGCAAATTAGGTGAGGAAGGTGCAAGACCCTTTGAGATTCTTGAGTGGATCAATGACAGTGATCACCAGCTCCAACTACTATAGTTGATCCAGATCTTGGATATCTTCAATGCGTAACATTTTTTTTCCCTTTCATGGACTCTCCCTTGCAAGTGAAGGCAATTTGGGTTTGAGAGTGAACTTTCTCCAACCCGAAGTGGATGATGCAGACCAACCCTAACACTCAGCTGAGGAAGAAAGCTACAAGAAAGGCAACAACAACATTAACAAAGGAACAAAACCATGTCAGTGAACAACATACTATAGTCATCAGGACGATCAAGATATGAAAGCCATGACCGGCTGGGAAATCCTGGGACTCAAGAAATTTGGGCCCCTAACTGTTGAGATGGAAAGGATAATGTAGTCATCACCCATCCCCTCTGATTAAGAATCATACCTAGATTGTAAATATGTTAGTTATATTTGGCGGCTATGGCATCCCAACCATGGACCCCCAGATGATCAGGAGTTTAACCATTGTCCCTAACAAACTCAGTCCCTGTCTCAACCAAATGATTGACATTGAGAGTTATGGGATAGTTACAACTGACAGATCTCCAAAGTTAGCCGAACCAAACAAACTCAGTCACCAACGCAAGTCAAAGCTTTTACACTAGGATGACTACAGCAGTTGCACGGCAGTTGATGGATCTCCAGAGTGAACCATTGGCCCTTGACGAGCTTCAATTTTTAGCTGTCAATTGTAACAATTAACAAACATTATCTTTTCCCACTGATTTATAGTCACTTTATAAATAGGACCAATTGATGGATGGGATAGGCGTCCAAGTTGTAGTTTTCATATCCAGTTATTTGGAGAAGCTTCCAATCCCTCAACTAGTGTTCTCTTGTTTTTGTTCACTGATTTCCTTGTGCCTGCATCAGAAACCTTCCCTGGTTTGGATTGTGTTTCACGTATTTGGAGCATGCTTGCCTGGAAGGCAATTAAAGGTAGCATCTAGGGATTCTAGAGTGGCGGCCTAACATACGCTAGATATGAAAACAATGAATGAGTTTCATGGATTCGAGATGACTGACATCTGAGTTGTGGCATCAATTTGTTAATTTGTATCTTGCCTATTATTTCTTTCAGTATGATTAGAGTTCAAATATTATTCCATGTATGATGGAGTGGTGCATTGATAAACTTAAAGTCCAGTAAAGTGATGCATGTCTAGGGTAAGCAGAGAGGAGAAAGAGAAGGAGAAATGGGGTAATCAGTAATCCTTAAAAAAGAACTAAGTCCTCTGGCATAGCTGAACATGCACTTAAATACAAAACAATGACAACAAACTCCCTCAGCAAATAAAAAAAAAAAAAACCATGATGACCACAGATCCTAGATCTAATTGTTTGTGGTTGCGCATAACATATGGAATCTATGTTGATTCCCATCATAAAGATAAAACTACATTTTTTTTTTTTTGAAAATTGGTGCCCCACAGGGTTTGATCCCCTGACCTTCTTTTCGGAAAGGGGGTGCTAACTGGCTAACCAAAGCTCGGTTTGCTCATTTTGTACTAAGAATATTGAGAAATTATTGAAGAGATACATTAATTTGATCATCTCCCATTGATTTCTGTAGTAGTGCTACATAGGTTGTTTTCACGTAACTTTGTACTGAAAATTGTCTTCTATGAATAGAACATTTCAGATCATAGCTTGCATGTGATCGCTGATAACTACCAACAGTTGGAGATGTTGAATTTGACCAGGTATGTTGTGTCCCTTGCTTTACATTTCTTCATTCTTTTTTCCACATGTGAGAGACAAAGGCAAAAATGTTAATGCATATCCAAGAGGCACATGCAGGACTTTCTCGTGGCAGTCAGTCAGGTCTCATATTGTTCGGACATCCCAGAGTGACGAGTCATCTTTCTACAAATTTATAATATTATGAACAGAACCTGATTTATACCTACCTTTAAAACTCATCAGGAAGTAGTATCATTAATAGTTGTGCTTATATCAATTTACTCCATATCAGTTTTTTTTTTTTTGAAAAGCATGGGAAGGCATTGTCATCCAGATCGGCCTTGTTAGTTGTAGAATGGATACGTAGATTTGTCAACTGTCCATTGAGCTCTATGTGTCTTTGTAAGGAGAGTAGGAGTCATTTATTGTATAGAAGCCACTTGAAGCCTTTAACTTTCGAAGGGGCTTTTGATCACCATGTTTCCTTATGTGGAGCAGGAGAACAGCTGCAGTGAGTGGTTTCTTCTCGGTCGGTCATAACCAACTCTTGGTTGAAAAACACATTTTGGGATAGGCATATTCTAAGTTAGATATTTCCTATACATGTAATCTTCCTTTGAGCTTCTATATAAAGTATACAATCGATAAATATTCTTCCATAGTTCTTCTTACGAATCTTTATTAGTACCAATAATACTTGCACTTATTCTATCTAATTGATTGATATTACTACTCTGCTTTTGTTAAGTTATATTTACATCCTTCTTGTCCTATGTGGGTTATGTTTTATTATTATGAATTGTGAAATGGATTGGTTTAACTTCTTTGTTGTTTTTCTCCATCTTCTACCTTTTGAGATTCTTTGGCTTTCATTGTATTTAGACTTTTCTGAGTAACCTATTGGATCCCATCAATCTGTTCCATCATGTTTGTCTTTCCCTGTCTATGAAGTATGCTTTTAAAGCCCAAATAATTTTTTGGAATTTTTTTATTTTGCAAAAAGTAAGTAACACTCCATAGTGCAATTTTTGTTTTTGACCTCAAAAAATAATAGCAAAAGTGGCACTTCCCATTTAAAATGAGCAAAAGTGATCGATAACGAGGTTAGCGGTTGACATTGGATAATCATGTCAATGCCCGATGAAGGGCCTATTTTTTCTAGTATGCATTGAAACTAAGTTCACATTACATTTTTAAGGAAAAGTGAGGAAGTAAGGTGAATTTACAACTTCACCTTACTTGAGGTGAAGTTGTAAGTCCAAAAAAGGTGCAAAATAGTAAACAAAAACCAAAAGAAACGAAAAACAAATAAACAAAAAACAGAAAAAAAATGAAGAAAATAAAAATTTGAAACATAACATGCAAGCCCCAAAAAGGGAGAACCAAAAGTAACAAATTGAATATAAAAAAGAAAAACATAATTTTTTTTTAAAGGACGGAATAAAATAGTAATAAAAAAATTCTTTAATCATGATAATTGATAAGTGCTAATCTTGTCCTTTTTTATTTGTTTTATTTTTTGTTTGTTTTCCTTCTTTTTTCCTTTTTCTTTTTTGTCCCCTTTTAGTTTTGTTAGTTATTTATTATTCTTAGTTTCTATTATCAGGTTATTTTTTTTTATGTTACTTAATAGTAAATACGTAAATTGAACATACATTTGCAGCTAAGACGGAAGATATAATTTCCATTTTTTTTTCAAAAAATGGTGAACATGATTCATTAGGGAGAAAGAAAGATGAAGATTTAAGTCTATCTTACATCTTCATCTTTCCTTCAATGAAATAAAAAGGGCCCTTGATTAGGCGTTGAGGTGGCAGTGTTATGTCAACAGTTGACCTGGTCTATCGCATCAACCGCTGACCTTGGTCAAAGGACACTTAGCTATAATTCTAAATGGGAAGGGCCACTTTTTGCTAATATTATTTTTGGGGGTCACGTAAAAATTTCCCTATTTTTTTAAGGTGGTCTCACTATTTGTAAATAAAAATTGTTTTGCACTTGGATTCATAAAAAACTAATGCAGACATTTAGATAGTTGGTTATGTTATTTATCATACTCTTCTGTGGATAACATCAAAACCTTTAGCCCATGTTTGGATACAGAACAAAACTTATTCTGGGGTATACCATTATACCGGTATAAGTGGGTATAGCAGTGGAATAAGTGATTTTGTGTTTGGTTGTGTTTTGAATTATTCTCGTTGGGAAACGTAATAATAAAATTTTTGTTGTTTGGATAAAATGTGAATAAAGTATGGATAAAGATTTATAAAAGGTGAAAAATGATAATAGTTGATTTGATAAGTGATTTATAAAAAATGATGACAATTGATTTGACAATGGGCCTACATATTCTTTGGGTGAAATAATCTAGAATAAATTTAATTCCAAGGGTTGGCTGGAATCCATATACCAGTTTATTTTGGCATAGATTATCATAGGGTATTCACTGCATCCAAATACCAAAAATTACTTATTCAGTTTTAATCCAGGTCATTTCGTGGCCTATTCCATATCCAATCGGGGGCTTAAAAATGTCCCATTGCAAGGAGTACGTAATTGTAATATGCTTGATAATGGCAAATTTTCAATTTCCATTTAAAAGCAGATGACATGTGTTATGAGTTTTCAAACCATTGGATCTTCAATATTTACAAGGTTTGGCAGGTGTATAACATCTTGAGATTTTTAGATCTTTATCCAGAATTGCAAAATAACTTGAGGTCTGTTCAGTGAAATGACAGCACGTCCACTAAATTTACTGCATCCTGAGCTAAAGCCATATATTTTAAGTAGAATGTGTAGCATGATTTTTTATTTATTTATATTTATTTATTTATTTTTACAGGTGCGTTAAGCTAACAGATAGTGGATTGCGACAGATACTTCTCAAGTGTTCTTCTCTCCAAAGCTTAAATCTTTATGCCCTTTCAAGGTATGTCAATGCAAGAGTGACTATCCCTCTACCAAAATTAATGAAACATTAGTTGTAGACTGAAATGCCTAACTGGGTGAAAAGTTCCACATAGATAAAGCCTGAATTCTCTTGTTCAGTTTTACAGACAATGCTTACAAAGAAATATCTTCTCTGACTAATCTGAGATTCTTAGATCTCTGCGGTGCACCGGTAATTTTGGTTTGAATGATTTGCCTTTACAAAATCTCGTGTTTATCAATACTAACTCATCGTTGGAATGCGCATGTCAGAATTTGTCAGATGAGGGTCTCTCCTGTATAGCAAAGTGCAGAAATTTGGATTCACTGAATTTAACATGGTGAGATAAAAGCGTTTATTATTGATGAATCTTTTCTGCAAGTATAAAGATTAACAAGGTATATCATGTCTGATATATTGATAGGTGTGTCCATGTCACGGATGTGGGAGTAATAGCCATAGCTGAAGGGTGCACATCTCTTCAGTTTCTTAGGTAAAGCTTGATTATTTTTTTTTTTTAATGATGGGATAGCAAGAAACCGCCATTTCAGCATATAATTCTTATAGTCTAAATCTAGTGCAGCTTATTTGGAATTGTTGGAGTGACGGATAAGTGCTTGGAAGCTCTCTCAAAGACCTGTTCGCAATCACTTAGAACTCTTGATGTGAATGGATGCATCGGCATCGAGGTCTGTATACACTGTTACAGGTCTTTCATTCCATAATTCTCTTGTCATTTTATAAGTAGTGCATTTATTTTTATGTAGAAGAGGAGCCAGGATCAGTTGCGTCAATTGTTCCCATATCTAAGGTGCTTTAAAGTTCACAGTTGATTATGGATTTTGGTGTGGATGTGCTTCAACAAGTGCCATATCACTTGATCGATTGCCTGGTAGGATAAACAAGGTGGAAGATTATTATTCTTGCACAGTAAGTTATGGTCTAGAATTGTTGGTAGCAACTAGCAAGGGATCAGTTTCTTTTTTACAATTTTTTTATGTGAAGCACTGATTTAGGTCAATTTAAATATTATCATTAAGTTCCTTGCATGCATATCGATATTGAGATAAACCTGGTTGATGCCAGAACCATAAATGGAATGTTTAACAAAAGGGATGGTGGGACTATCCTTCTCAGCAATTGAAATACTTGCAGTGAACTTCTAGCTTACCGATCGGGAACGTCTATATTGTGCCTTTGACAGTCAGAATCTATAGATTTGACACTCAATGTTGACATTCTTTAGGTAATGTAAATTGTGAAAAGGTGTTTAACATGGGAAGTTGTAATTGAAAAGGGAAAAATCCAAATAATCCCCTGCAAACTGCCTGAAATCTATATAACCCTGATTATTTTTAAAGTCCATATAACCTCCTGAAAACACCTATGTAAATCTAAATAGTCCACTGAGTTAAATTTTTGTTGATAGATGAGATTATTTAGCGAATATTCTGGTTAACTTTGGTTGAAAACATAATATATTAAAAATCTCTTATAATGTGTTAAAAATCTGAAAAATTTGTTTGTAATTCATGATTTTACCTCTCCTGATAGGATTTTATAATCTATTCGGAGGAGTAAAATCTTCGTGTACATAAAGCTTTTTACATTTTTATGAAGAGTTTTTTGGATTTTTCCTGAAGACTGCGCACATAGTCTGGTGAATATTAGAAGAAAATGGCTCTGAATTCGATTAGCATTGCTGTCAATGCGGACCAGTTTTTATTTTTATTTTTTCAAATGATTGTGATATCAAAATACCCATGTAAAACTCTATTACATCTATACCTCTCAAAATGCATTAAATGCCAAGGTTGATCATGAGATTAATCGATTTAGACGGGCCCCATTATATTTAACTAACAAAATTTAAATTTTTATATCAAAATGTTTACATAAAAAAATTGCCACATTTTTTGGGGCCCTCTTTAAGGAGGGGGCCCTAGCTGCCTATGCTTTCTGTACCTAATTAGTGATGGTAACGGGGCAAGTTAGGATGGGTTTTGTGAATTTCAAATTCAAAGCTGCTCATAAAATCTTATCTAAAACATGTTATGGGTTTTGCTTTTTCATCCTACACCTGTCTCAACAAGTATGTACAAAATCGAATCCGTTCCATTTAGGTTGAGTCAGGTTGGATCAAACTAAGTTTGGGAAGAAAATATTAAAATATATTTTTATGTAAGTTAAAATTTTAAATAAAAATAAATATTTATTAGAATAGACCCTACAACATATGAAATATAAACTTTCAATCTCCATAACGAGTGACAAATATAATGTTTCAATATTTTTTATTGAAATACCAAAAGACAACCCGTGTATGTTTATATGAAATCAAATTTCAATTAATGTTTGAGTTTATTTATTTTTATTATTATTATTTTTTAATACCAAATCAGAAATATAAATTATGTAATTATTATAATATATATTTAATCTTAATATTAATTGCAACTTCGGCGGGTTCGGGTTGGGTTTTGTTAAGTAAACTCATTTTCCGTTCGAAACCTGTCGGGTTTCATTTTATTTGTTCCAAACCTGTCACAAACTTGAACTCAACCCAACCGGGTTAGGTTGAGTCGGGTACCCTATTGGGACTGTCTCACTGCCATCCCTATACCGAAGACCGGCATTGTAAATACCCATGCCTTTTTGAGGGGTACATATTTATCCAGTATGCACAATATAAATATTTTAAATTTTATAATAGGATGTTATTTACGTAGTCTTTTTTACAGCTTAAATGTAGTCTCATACTATCGTATACCTCGTTAGTCATTTAGCGGGGTATATATCTCTTTAGGAGAGGTATATAACTCGTTAAATTTTTTTACACTTTAAAAATGAATCTATTCAATTTGAAATGTTGCGATATACACTTTTCATTCAAGTATATATCTCAATGGTCAAGATTGACTATTTAAAAAAATAAAATGTGAGGACTGTATTTAGGACTGCATTAGAGATTGTATTTAACATTATCCTTTATAATAATACTCCACAGAAGGCATTTATGCACAATTTTAAGTCATTTTTTGAGTTACACGACTGGAATTAGTATTTCACGAGTTTTTTTAACAAAATAAAATTATTTCAGGTACATATGCAAAAAAAAAAAAAAAACCCAAAACAGAAATCCAATTTTATGATTGGTTTGAAAACTATCAATCCCACCAACCAATCCATCCCCGTTTAACCATGCATGAAAAACTCATTTTCAGTAACCCAATCAAAACAAAGATGTGGTGGTGGTGGTGGTGGTGTTGTGCGGCGATGATGGTGGATGAGGGAGAAGGGAGGGTGTGGCGGTAGTGATTGTGCGACGCGACGACGGCAAAAGGAGGGAGAAAGGGGAGTGAAAAAAGATAGAGAAATCAAATGGGTGCATATAGTGATGAATGTAGAATTATCCTGCAATGTGATTAGTAGGGGTAAATATGGTAACGAGGAACTTCACAAAGCTATGCAGCTGGATGCAACAGGGACTGAATATGAGAGATCCAGATAACTTTTTGTTGGCTACTGCTAGTATTGAAATCGGGCACACTCTTGGTCGGGTCCTCCTGTAGTGTACTGGGGAATGCAAGGTAGCTAGCTCTGCTTTTCCCTCGTGACACATTGCAGGTGGTCTTTCTTATGTATAGCCCCTTGTAAATCCTTTTGTATACATTTATGATTATATAGCAATACAAAAAATTTGCTTTTACCCTAAAAAAAAAATGGCAATGAGGACGATCAATAGGCTAGTGGAAATATAGATTCTTTTCTATTACACTTATCACGGGGAGTTTGGTAACAAGGTTTTGGAGCGATTTTGTTTTTTAATTAAGAAGAAAGGTCAAACATGTTACCAAACACGTTTTAGGAAGCAGACCTAATGAAAAAGTTACTTCTATCTTTTATGGTCCGTTTGAAAACACATATGAAACATAAGATTTTAAATAAAGTGGCTTAAATCGACTTCAATCCTGGAAAGCGGATTTTTTTCGCTTTTTAAAAATCAACATTTTTACACTAAAAGCTGAAAGTAACTTTTTAATTAAGCCAGTTTTTTAGAGCGTTTGACAACACTTTTTAGCTTTCTGCTTTATTAAAAGCGGAATCGCTTAATAGTATAAAAGGGTTGCTTTTAAAAAAGCGTAGAAAATGTGTTTTCCGGGAATCAAGTTTATTTAAACCACTTTATTCAAAATCTTATTTTTCAAACATGTTTTTAAACACTACTTTAGTTCTTTTCTCAGTCTTAAATATAGTCTTATATACCTCGCTAACCCCTTGCATTCACTATGTTGAAGTATATGCTTTATTGAAAATTTTTCATATTTTCATAAATGACATCATTCAATTCATTGAAATATATATTTTACATTTTATAAAAGTACATAACTTATTAAATGAGATATATAATTTAAAAAAAAATAAAAAAATAGCCAAGCAAAAATAATATAAAAAAATAAAAACATGTGTGATATATGTTCTGAATTTTATTTTTATACCATATTGGTGGCTTTCAAGTTACCTAGTTTTTTTGTATGTACAGTTTTTAACAGGTTTTGGATCATTGTTCCAATGTAATTATCAAGTGGCTATCTGTAATTTAAATGGGCTAACTGTGATTCAACATTCCCTCCAGAGTCACCGGCCATTCAATTCATAGAGAAAACCTCTAATGAGCCAAAACCATGTTGATATTCCTCACCATATCCAAGCTGCTCTTCACTCGGCTCTTCCTTGGCAACCTCCAATCTCTCCATTTCCTTCTCTTGTATCCCCCACCTCCTCCTAGTCATCATCATGACCTTTACCCCATCTTCAACGACTGCAAGGGCGTGACAGACCTATCCCTCTCCGGCTTCACCTTTGTTACCAATTAAGGCTGAATGTGTTAAATAGATTATAATAAGTTGAAAACTTTGAAAGACTTAAAATATAGTTCCACATTGGAAGTGGAAAAAGAATTTTTTAACTTATATATTAATCCACTATTTTAGTGGTGTCTAGAAAAGACAAAAGAAAAAGTGGTCCACACACAAAAAGACTTATTGTGTTACTTAATTAATAAAATTATGTTTTGCTTACCTATGAGCCCAAGATAATATGTATGTATACACTTTCTTAATATGATTTATAAATTAAAACGTTCTTCACAATTTAATCATTTATGTTAGAAATAACATCATTTGCTTATGCTCTTGATACTTTGATATCATCATATTCTTTAAAGTCTAAAAAACAAGTAGACTTCATTTGTCACATTGAAAATGCATTTTATTAACTCGTGCGAATGCGCATATACTAAGACTAGTTACATAAATATGTACCTATCAAAAGAGCATGAGTATTTACAATGCTGACCTTAGATATAAGCAACATAGGGAGCCAGCCGCCTGGCCCCCCTCCTCAAAGAGGTCCCCAAACTCTCATAATTTTGTTATATAAGCAATTTGATATGAAAATTTAAATTTTGTTTTTTTTTTTTCAAATTTGAACATACCCACTAATTTTTTTAATTTTTCAAATTTATAAACTTTATGTCATTGAAAATGTAATATTGTTTAACATCTTTAATCATAACTTATTATCGGATCCTCTACTCTTTTTTTTATGCTGTGATCGTTCTATGCTTTTTCCTTGAACATGCCATGTATAATCTAATAAAATGGGTGACTGAGATTTGTTTATACAGTAGACAGATTTTTTTTTTCTTCTCTTTGCACATACTGTGGGCCTTCCAATATTTTGCTTTTGCTTTTGCTTTTGCTAAGAATACACATTTATTAACCATTTTGTTTTTTTGGTTGTTTTTTTCTTTTCTTAGTTTCACACATTACAGTTCTCTTTTCTTTGTATTTGGGGTTTCTTTAGGCAGGATTCGATCCGATCTGTCACCGCAAGAGTAGTCCCAAGCTCCGATGATCTGACACTGCTTTTGTATCACTTAAGAAAATCAAAATGTACATTTTAAGTTAAAACAAAGTACATAAGATAATACATAAATTTGTCACCATAATAATCACCGGAATTAAGACACTTGATTATGTTTCTTAATTTTGGTTAATCTATAATCCAAATGCTAGTTTATTCCATCAAACATAACACAATTTTAACCCCTATTCCAAGCTATTCTTGGGTATTCCTAGTTTATGTTAGTACCTAAACAAGGTGTAAAATCATATGAGATCCTATACTCTGTTGAACGCGTTTGGAAACTCATGAATCCATCATTAGTGCAAATGAGGCACCAGGCCTATATGTGCAATTTAGTCGGTTTGGTTTTTTTTTTGCAAACCTAAATTGAATCAAACTATATTCATATGTAACTCGAAAATTGAACCAAACCGAAAATCCAAAACCGATTTTTGTTCGATTAACCCAAACCGAACCGTTAAAGATTGATGAGTTGATTAGAGTTTTTTTGAGAGTTGGTTTACGACTTTACATGAATATCAAAATGCTATGATTTATATAAATTAGTATATTTATTTTTTAATGAATATTAATGGTATAACAACAATGTAATTTTTAATATAAAAAGTGAACTAATTGAATATTCATTATGAATAATCACGTGTTTAAATTTTATTCGATTCAGTTCGATTAATTCAAATTTTTTTTTAAAAAAATTAAACTCAAATAAATATAGATCGATTTATTAATTTCTTAATCCATATCCAAATCAAACCATAGAATTATTGGCCAAAACCTGAAAAAAAATATGGTTTGGGTTGATTCATATTCGATTTAACCTAAGCAGGCAAGGGTGATGTACTGACATATATAAAAAAAGGTTCTATATCTTTTGTTTTTTCGGATGGGTTATACTCACCTCCTTTACTATTATCCCACCCTATATTTTTAATCCGCCCCGTCAAAATTTTACAAACAATAATCCCACCCCACATCTGATCTCTCTCTCCCTCTCTCCCTCATCCGGTCCAAATCTCGCAATCCCCCTTCCGTCGGTCTCTCTCTCCGCCGCCTCCTCCTCGGTCACGAATCCCTTCCCGCCGCCACGATCTGCCGAGGATTCTGATTCTCCGTCAGTGTTGACGACCGGGATCAGCCTCCCCGAGTGCCTCACCCGCGATCGTCGACGGTGCGTGAACACCACAAGGAAGGCGGAGATGGCGTGGAAGATGGTCTTACAAAAACTGCAACTCTAAAAGACAAATTTTTGGATAGACCGGGAAATCCAAAATCACTAATCGCACGATTCACCCTGCTCATGGAAGCGATTTCCCCGATCACCAGCCCTAGCAGCAGCATCAGCAGCTCCGACTTAGCGGGCCCACTTGAAATCCTCCCGCCGGTGGACTTCTGCTGCGCTTATGGCTCCTCACTCCTCCCCATCAATTCTTCCAACAAGGTCTCCCCCCTTTCAATTTCAAATATTGTAGAACAATATATTTTAGATTCTCCATCTCTCACTTATTTTTTATTTTTATTGGGTGTCCTTTAGACTGTGATGGTTGATTACATACTGGGCGTCTCTGATCCGTTGCGATGGCATTCTGAGGCACACACACACACCCTCTCTCTCCATCTATTGTGATTGTGTCTAATTAAATATTTGTTCTATCATTTAATGGATTGTTTGACAACAAATGTTAGAATTTAGAGAGGAACAGAGACCATTATGCTTCATGGATGGCGCACCTTGGGCCAAGAGTGGTGCGTGTTTTTTAATGTACGGCGGATTAATTTGTTTGAATTTACACTTTAATGTATGTTCGGTTGGTTCAGATAACCGGGGTTGCTGATAGGATTGGTGTTGGGGTGCATTTCAATCCCTATGTCAAGTGGGAAGACAAGGTACCTTCGATGCGCCTTGTTTAGATCTTCATTATGATTTTGTGAAGGCTTGTATTGGTTTTGTTTATCAGGACCCGTGTTGGTTTTAGCAGATGATTAAGTATGGGGTCGTTCGGATGCACGATTTGGTTCAGGACTTGTTGTACTGGGAGAGGTTCTACTTGAGCGGTCGCTTGCAGAAACCTGTATGTTGATTCCTGAGGTGTGCTTTTAATTTATTTATTTTGTTCTGTCGAAAGGAAAATGAATTGTGTATTGTGTTTTCTCATGATGTGTCAACTTCAACCAAGAAGTCTCTAATTTCATAATGACAAAATATATTGGACCGTGGTGTAATATCTGGTTAACTCATTCTCATATTTATTTTCTCCCGATCTCAGCCCTTGTCTTGCAGAACAAACTGCTAAGAAGATATTGTGGCGGAAATCAAACCCATCTACATTTGGATAAGTGAATTTTCTGAACTGCCTGATTATCTTGATTGTTTTGTTTGGGCCTTCACACCTGGTTGTATGTCTGTTGTTGTTCTGTTGTTCATAGTTACCTGACCAGACTTCATAGGAGTATCAATTCTAATGGAATTTCTAGTGGAATTTAATAGGGTGCTCTTCTCAGTTTACCATTCTTTACCACTCAACAATCTCTCATTCCCGAGTCTATTCAGAGAACGTGTGGGATTCAGTGCTACATTTCATAAGAGACTGGGGGTCTGCATGTGTGGGAGTGAAGGTCTGTCTTATAGGGGGTAAAATTTTTGTGGGAGATTACACTCTTTTTGTTTTGACTCCTTGGCAGATTTTTCTTCTGCTGGGGGGGAGGGGGTTGTTTCTGATATGTTGGGTTTGATGTGTTTTGCATCCCCAGCATCTTGACTTCTGTAATGCTCTTTCCTTTGGGGTTTTGCAATGAAGCTCAACAGTTTCTCATTTCTAATCTATGTAAATGTATTTTTTAAAAAAATAACTTTCTGCAAGGGTATTATATATTTTAATTTTAATGTATTTGTGACATTATCCCTGTTGGTTGAATTTTTCAAGTTGCTCTCTCAGGTACTTTATATCTGTGTCTGACTTGGACATATATGTCTCTGTCCTTGTTAAATACATACCATCAATAGGCATATAAATTGCAATCCATTTATATGCACACAATATATGGTTTATATGCTGCCACTCTCTGCTTGGCAAATGTTTTCGTAATTCAATTCCTTTATGACACACATGAATTTTCATCTATAAGTGATATATCAGATATATTTCTTATATAATCCTCGCAGGTCAAAATCCTTGTGGATAATTTGGACATAAAGGATGTGAACATGGTCAACTTAAGATATGCGATTTCTGCTGCTCTCCTTCTACTGCCACCCGAATTTACTGAGGTTTGCTTTGTTGAAAGTTTATGTATATCAAACCACTGTTTAACTAACTAATGTCTCAAAGTTTTCTTTTAATGTTCAGGTAGATTTGTATGCTAAAATATGTAGCCTATCATACATGGGAGATGTGCGAATGTTATTTGCAGAAGACCGAAGCAAGGTCAGTTTTATTATTATATATATAGAAAGGTAGTTTTATGAGAAAAATTGACCTGTTTTTATCGATATACAAAATTATAATCATTCTTGACTTGCTAGATAGCATGGGACATGCCATGCATTGCAGCACTTCAAAAGGTTGGATATGCTGAGGTTTGCAGTTGATATAGAAAGCCATTTTTTTGTGTTATACATGACCACTTCGAAACATTCTAAAGAAACTTAATTATTGAGCTTTAATGAGTTTGAATGCTAAGTTTCTTAACTTCGTTGTTGTTGAAATGATTCACTTACATGGTGGATATTTTGATCAATTACCATTATAGTACCTTCCAAGATATTCACCACTCCTATTCTTGATCCCTTTGAGGACTCAAGTGGATGGGGTTCCAAGACAATTTCCAAAATCGGACTTGAACCTACCTAGTACATAAGATATGAACAAATTGATGGATTGGGGAGATGGTTTGCTTAGTTAGGATAAGATTTGGATAAATGTTGCTAAGGTGATTAGTTATTTAAATTGATTATTAGGTTAGAGTTGTTAGGATAAGATTTGGATAGGGGTTAGGGTGATTAGGTTGTTTAGATTAAATTGCATTGATCGTTTAAGTTGCTAGAACTATATCTAATTGTTTTAAAGACTGTTAGAAGGGGCGGCTTATGGTTGGGTAACACACACCTGTTTAAAGCTGTCGCTTGTAACATCTTGGAGGCTTACTAAACATAGTTTTGAGGCCTACTAAAGATACCCAGGAATAAAAGCAAAGGCATCAAGTTCTGTGAACTTTTTTTTAGTTGTTTACGAAACTTCTAAACTTTCACAACTTGTAGTTTATGTTCTTACCTTCATTAGTTCCTTTTCTATTTTCCCTTTGAGTTTTTCCATTTACCTCATGATTCCTTAAGATAAACTAATGGTTGGGACATTCTAGGTGTTTGAGTTGCATCAGCAGTGCTAGATTTTAGGTAGAGTCATGAGTTTCTGATAACCTCTCTGGTATTTGGAGGGTATCTTGGACAAGGCAGATCAGTTTAATAGGGTGTGACATGCAAATTGGGAGATGGTACTGACATCATGTTCTGGAAGGATTTCTGGCTTATAGAGGATCCTTTAATCTCTGTTTTCTTCAGACTATTCAATATTGCAAACAGCAAAGATGTAGTAGTCAAATTCTTCATTTCAGCATGGTCTCCTCCTCTGAGAAGGAGCCTGTCTTGGAGTTCCTTAAACTCCAAGCTTTGATTGAGAAACTTCATGAAGTGATAGTAAATGAGATGGTGTAAGATAGCGTCATATGGATACCTCAGGAGGGCTCCTTTGTTAAGGCTGGCCATAGGTGGCTGATGAAGGATAGCCTGTGGTGGACATAGGGTCCCTGGTACTTCCGTGGAAAAGAGGAAGAATGATGAAGGGTGATGAAGTGTGGCTCCAAAGGTGGCTCAGATTATTGTGTGTACTCTTTGTTGGGGGTTTTGGTTAGCCCGAAGTGAAGTCAAAACTTTATTTTGCAGATGTATGGAAACTGTTTTAAAATTTGTAAATGACCGGGGTATTCATTGTATTGGGGTTGAGTTTGTAGGTCTCTAAAAGGAGACGGTAAACTTTAGTCAACAGAGATTGTAAGATCTTTGTAACACTCCACATCCCCCCTCCCCCAACAAAGGAGAAAAAAACCTTATCCCTCATTTTATCTTGTTGTTCACATTTTATATGTTGCCGATACCTTATTAGCGCTTGTTAAAAACTGGTGGCAAATTCTCAACCTTTATCTTTATCTTTTTTCAGTTTATTACTTGTGTCCATCTGTTGTGCCAGTGGAAAGAGGACAAAGTCCATCATCTCTTGGCCTGCTTCCCAATGGATGGATTTGGCTTCATAAACCCCACTTTTCTTTAAATTCCAGTTAGAGTTATTTCCATAATAAATGAAGAAGTCCCCATTCTTTAAAAAGAAAGACTAATAAAAGAAAAACAGACATTTATCTAGGTATAAATGGTCATATTACATGACAATCAAATTATCATATTAAAGAAGATTGAGGTTTATCTTTTTAGATAGCTTGGAAGCTTTAGTGCGTATACTATATTAATTTCTGTTACATTAATGTTACAAGGATTAATCTGTCTTATTTGCCTTTGGGAAATTAGTTTATGTCAATAAGGTGAATTGGCAATAATGGAGACTAATGGACACACAAGCGGAACATTATATGCTTCCAGTTTCTTTATTCAAGCATATTATGCTATTCTCTGTTATGACTTTTAACAGGGACCAAAATATTATGTTTATCACAGGTGAAGAAGATAGTCCAAGGAACTTTCAAGTCGTTTCAAGCAATGTATAAGCCAATTCTAAATGAATATACCGAAAAAGAGATGCTGGAATTTTCGGGCGACTGGGGGACAGATATGAGACAGGTTTTTCCAATTCCATGCTGCTACACGATTACAAATCTTCTGGTTGGGTCTTTGTAAGTGCCCATAAACATGCATGATTGAACATTATATACATATGTATGTATGTATGTATGTATGTTAATTGTGTAATTGAGAAAGAGAGCATATGTGGAAAACATTTGGGATGGGTTTTTTTGTTGTCTTTAGGGCTTAGGAAACTCACATCACCAGATTACCTTCCCTTTCTCTAAACTAGGATGAGGTGCTTCCTGTGACAGGCTGCTCTCTGAGTTGATCTGTTTTACTTTCTGCTTGTTTTATTCCTCTTTTCACTGATTGTCTTGGAAGACCCTGGTCTCCCATGGTCTTTTTTTGTTTTTTCTTCTGCGGTTTGGCTGTTTTGGGACTCCCCTTGTCATGGAGTGTGCAGCAATTTTCTTCAGTAGAATCTTGGTGGTTGGCTCTTGCCACTTTCTCATCAAATTAGATAAAATGTTACACAGTTCAGGATCTATAGATGAGATCATTCAACATGGAGAAGAATTTAGTCCATTTTGTTTAATATGCTTAAATAAATTGTGTTAAATTGCTGTGTTGTCCTAGTGGTTCAAAATTTAGCATTTAAATCATCATCAATGCCTAGAGTTTTGTAGTTTGCAATTATATGAGAACTATGGGACCACATGTGTGACGCATGTGATTCGTGTTTGAATAAAGTATTTTTAGAGATATTTTAATAAAATAAATACTTTCAGGTACTTTTTATAAATTTTATATAATTTTTTTTGTAAAATTTATTTTGAGTGGGGTAAGATTGTAAAGTTACTCTCCCTTTCATTATCTTCGTGTTTATTTTTTCACAATTGGACGTGCATGTGGGGGGTGGCAGTACTCGATTAGAATTTGATGCACACATGCTGAGTGTTTCAATTAAAATATTAGAGATAGTTGCATTGTATACATATGAAAAATATATGTTTCATTTAACAAGGATCCCTTTCTTGGATCTCCCTTTCTCTAAAATCCAGCTATATCTTGTTTGCATAGTCATCTAACATCCGGATGGCATTCAGTGGTTTCTCATTAATCTCCTGGATTAAATGATTTGTTTTGGCTTTATTTGCAATAGAACCATCAAACCAGTTTTAAATATATAAAATATCCACAGTTCAATACTTTTATATTTGTAGAATTTTTTCTTCATTTAATTCAGTGTATTGATTAATGTGGTATATTAGGACTGTGGTTTATGTGCAACACAAACTCTATTTTCCGCTCTTCCCTACATGCTGCAAAGCCAAATAGTAACAGGGAGAGCCGAGAAGAAAGCAGCTGGTACTGACTTCCACTTCAACCTGACTGTGGATCATTGAAATAATAGGATTGAATCGTTGAAATGTCTGAACAAATAGTTCTTGTTCTGCAGGTCAAGCATTTCCCCCCATCTTTATCAATTCCAGAGAAGAAGCTGCAAAATTCACAAGGAAATTTATTAGTCGCCGGGTGATGGGTTCAAGTGCTAGACAGGCGGTGTCTGGATTCCTAGCTGCCGGTGGCGTTAATGCTGTTCGTTATGTTGCAGGCAAGATATCTAAGGCTTGGAAGTCCCGAACCTGAGCAACCTATCTTGTAAAAGTTTCACAGTTTTGCTTTGACTTTCTTTAGGTAGAAGGAAATAACCACAGCTGCCAGAGAATTAACAGGTTCTCAGTCTATTCTTTTGTAACCAGTTAAGCTGAGTAGCCTAGAACTGCGTGAACCATTTACATGAAAACAGAAGATGGTGAGTGTAACCAAAATTATTAATTCATTATTAACAAGTCTATATCATGTCATATTATATATATTTGGCTCTGAGGATTTGAGATTACATTTGGAGTGAAGGAGACAATTCTTAATAAAGATGTTTATTTATTGAATCAATGAGTGGGATGCTACAGTTTGTTCTTTCTAACTTGTTATGTTCAGAAGGGATGCTGCAGGTAGGATGTAAAACAGTACATGATGAGTGTACCCACAATCATGATGTCTACTTTTTTTATCTGTGGTTTGCTGAGGATCAAACTGAGACTAGAGTGAAGGAGATGATCTTCTTCATGGTTCCAATCCAAAGCCTTTTTCTGAACTAGCTCTGGTCTCAGTTGGCTCCAATGCGGCCATGATCCTACATCTTCAATTGAAAAGCCCTTCAATTAGGTCCAACTGGGTCAGCAGCTGAAAATTTAGGTTAAGAATTTGTGTCTCAGACTTTGATCGGCCTATTTTAGCCCAATTTTTTTTAGCCAATTACATTTTTAATTGAAGGGTATATAATTCATACACCATCTAAATGAAGGTATACACACTTTGGTTAAAAAATGGAGCTAGAGGTAGAAATGTTTAAAGCAATATTTCTTGAGAGAACTTTGTTACACATATTTGCTTTTCCGGCCACAATTTCAGTCCCATATACATCGTTAGTGTCATATGTATATTCCATTCTACATATGTCTCGGGTTGGGGTAAGCATGTAAGAATTGAAATTATTTCATGATATCTTAGATATTTAATGAACATGATATTTACCATCATAATATTTTATTTGAATATATTTCTCATTTTATAATTGATTATATGGTGATATAAAAATAAAGGAGCGGTTATAATCACCCCCCAAGTTTTTCTACCCACCCCTTTTTTAAATAAAAAAAACTGATTTGTTACTCTTTTTTTCTCACACCTAACCCACCCCGACACTTCTCACCCCATGGGTACACCGAACCCACCCCACAAAATCCTCTATAAATTTAGTCCCCACCCCACATTCAAAATTTAGTCTCATTCTAGTTCTCGTTCGACATTTCGACGTGGTGCATGTCTTTCGACAACCAAAAACCTGATATCCCATTTTGATTCACATTCGACATCTCCAATGTTTTCCTTATTTGATTTGGTTTGATATGGAACATGTCTTTCGGGAACCAGAAACTTTAGTTCCATTCTAGTTCCTATTCGATACATCAGATGTATTTCTTGTTTGACGTGGTTCGATATAGCGCATGTCTTTCTGGAACCAGGAACCTATTATCTCATTCTGGTTCACGTTCGACGTGCCTGTTGTCTTCCTTGTTTGATTTGATTCGACATGGAACATGTTTTTGTGGAACCAAAAATCTGATATCCTATTCTAGTTCCTGCTCAATATGCCTGATATCTTCCTCGTTTGACTTGGTTCGACATGGAATATGTCTTTGTGGAACCAAAAACCCGAATGAATGAATGGGATGGGGTTACACTGCTTAGGGTGGAGTATATATGAAAGGGTCGGCTTATCAAATGTAAAAAAATTGTCCGGGTGGGGAAAAAATAGAAGTGGGTAGGAAAACTTGTGGGGTGACTATAACGGCACCTCAAAAAATAAACATGGTTGGCCTTGGGGATAGGAACAAAAGTAGTCTTACCTATGGGCCTACACCACATGTTGGAGGGCTCAAAATCTCTTTTAATTCCCTATTTGTTTTTGGAGTGTAGATGCACGTAGCCCATTTTTAAAGCCTGTTTTGCAGTCCATACACTATGATAACGTAACATATATTGCGCTATCATAGTATATATTATACTATTATAGTATACACTGTAATCTGTTTTTTTCATTTTTTTAACCATAAAAAAAATACACTAATGTATCTCAGTATATAATTCATTTCATATAATAGCATGTACTTCAAAGAGTGACTATATGATTTTATAAAAAAAACAAAAACGAAATAAACTATAATTAGGGTTACAATGGAGGCTACACATGTCTTTTTCCTTGTTTGTGGGAGCTGCATGTGAGGTGGCCCAATTCTATGCCCCTGAAGCAGCATTTGTGAATCAGTGCACACGCGGATCCGGCTGTACCCGCTTTAGTATGCATCCATCAATCCTACGCAGATCACCTCGGCCTCAGTCCATGATGTGATGCCCAAATCCAGGAACAGTAACCAGCGCCCAACACCTGAAAAGGGGTCGCTTGGATGAGGAAATACATCGAACCTGCCCTCCGTGTTTGGAGATTAACACTCCCATCAGTAATGATGTAGTGTTCAGCTACTGAGCATTGATCTAGGGTTGTTCGTCTCCTTTGTTCGCCATTGGAACCTTATCATGTAACTTTGATCAATTAAACTGAATCTGAACTGATCCACATCGATTTTTTTCGAGTTTGAATCAATAGTTTTATGGTTTGGTTTGAGTATGGATTGAAAAATTAATAAACCGATCTATATTGGTTTTACTTCAAGAAAAACCGAATTAATCAAATGAAACCGAATTAAATTAAACACATGATTGTTCATAATCAATATTCATTTAGATCATTCTTTTTATATTAAAAAGTATATTGTTGTTATATTATTAATATTCATAAAAAAACGAATATACTAATTTATATCATCAATTGTAGCATTTTGATATATTTATGTGCAGTTGTAAACGAACCTCCTAAAAACCTCTAATTAACCAATCCAAATTGATAGGAAGAAGAAAAAAAAAGGTATATATATGTTTATTTATAACAGTTCGGTTCGGTTCATTTCGGTTTAGTTTGGGTTAACCAAACAAAAATCAATTTAGTTGGATTTTGGGTTATCGGTTCTGTTCGATTTTTGAGTTACATATGAATATAGTTTGATTCAATTTGAGTTTGCAAAAAAAAAAAAAAACAAATCAAACAGACCGAATTGCACCCCTATCTTATAAGGTGTGATAGGCATGGGGTTTGGATTAAACTCCAACCCAATCCAACCCGCAAAATTTACATGCACAATTGTATATGGTTCAAATCTTATTTATTGCAAATAAATGACATGGTTACAAGTGCAATTAAAACAAATTTGGGGTTTTTTTTTCCTTTCCAAAATTGCCCTGCAAAACAAACCACACCTTGGGAGGAGGGGGGTTAGTCCATCTAGATTTTGACGGATTTTGTGTACATTATTTAAATGATGAACTTTTACAGACTTTGCAGACTTTTCACATACTTTTTGCAGATTTTTACAAACATTTGCAACCTCTCAGAGATTAGCTCTCATAGACTTTCACAGACTTTTATAGATTTTCACAGACGTTTGTAGATTTTCACATACTTTCACAGACTTTCACAAATTAACTTTCATTGACTCTCATAGACTGTCATATGCTTGTTTTTAGAATTTTAAAATAAAAAATTCAAAAACAAATTTATCCAATATATCTAATATGAGAATCATTATATAAAAATAAGTCTTTCAAATAAATAACAAAAAAAAATTAAAATTCAACCTGAATAATTCATACCCAACATGAAGTGCAACTTTTTTTTTTAAAATATCTTTACATATCTGAAATGCATATTGCTATAATATCATTATTAAAATATCATTTTAACTAGATAATTATGTTAGTAGTTCACCATGAATATTGGTGTTCCTGTCATCCCACATACGCTTAGCCAATGTTCTAAAAATTCCTTATAGGTCTCGATTAATATCGTGCAGAAATATAAGCATCCAAAGGAAAATCAAATAAAATATGATGAATTTATTGCACATATAATTAACTAAGTTTTAAAATAAATATATATCTTTCTAAATGATGGTATCCATAGGCGTCATTATATATATAATAAATAATAATAAAAATGACTGATTGCAATACAAACAAATCCACTTATCTCAAATATTCATCAAATATGTGTAATGATATCAATATTTCATGCATATATGCATTCATCAAAAATAAAAAATAAAGATGATTTTCAGATAAATTAAAATTGGAACAAATATGAAAGCATGAGATAACCAAACATCTATCAAAAAACAAAAATAATTTATTATAAAAACAACATAAAAGTAAAAAATTAGAAAAAAAAACTAAATTTTTTGAAAAAAAATAGAAGTGCAAGAATGAAAGTCGACGAGAATCCCACACGAGTGAGATTTTGAAATGATTTTTTTCTTCATATTTTTCTTTTTAAAATCCACAAAAGTTCTTCATCAAAGTCTTTACAAATATTTTTCTAATTGAATAACATATGAAAATATATTTATGACAACAAGTCCTACTCAAATAACACTTGACTTTTCGTTAATGAATTTATGTCCCAATCAAATAACACTAGTTTTTTTGTCCATTTACGTTAGATTTTGTCCGAGTTAATGATTTAATCGAATAACGCTAAACTTTCTGTCTACGAATTAATGTCTCAATCGATTTTTTAATAATGAACTAATGTCCAAATAGAATAACCTAAGATTTAAAAATCCATGGAATTTTTTGTAAATTGATTACCCCAACTTGGCACATGAGCCCAACGTACAGCGTACATAACAACATAATAACCCTATGGTCTTATTTAAAAGAGTGATCGAAAATGGCGGATCAACAAATCCACATTCCAAACTTAAAACTTAAATATCATAAGGCAAATTCAACGTACTCTCAATCTCTTTTAAATAAATAAATATTCTATAGCACATTGAATATGATTTCAAATGCTTTTATTGTACAAGTATGCAGTCAGTGAACCAACGAACAGGAAACCAATCAGGTACAGTTCCTTAAGAAGAAGCAGCAAACTTGGATTTGATGAGCTGCACAACACCCTCATCCACCTGAAGAGCCTTGGTCAAGACCTCGTTCGGCACAGCCGGTTTTGCCGCGAAGAGCGCCAGGGGAGCAACAACGGCACCGGGGAGCTGGCTATTGAAGGTCGTGATCACGAGCCCCTTCTCCTTCCCCACGTTCATCTGGAAGTGGATCATCCCTCTCGGGATGACGAACATCTGCCCTTCTCTCAACACGCTCGAGAAGTACACGTTCCCGCTCGAGATGAACCCGATCAGCACCTCTCCCTTTACGACGATGTCGAGCTCCGTCGCACGGGGGTGGTGGTGTGGGGGATTGAGTCCACCCGGCGCGAGGTCCACGCGGTTCATCGAGACACCTAAAGTGTTCAGTCCCGGGAAGGCGAGGACGTTGGCCGCTGTCACGTTGGAGCCGAATGGGTTCGTGGTGTTGCCCTCTACGGCTAGGCCGTTGAAGATGAAGTCGGATGCTGTGACATTAGATGCCAGCTTGCACGGGAATCCGTTTATTGGGGTGGATGTTTTCGCTAGGTCCGCGATGCAGAAGTCTTGGAGCGGGTCGGGGTCGGCGCAGAGAGCAAGGGGTGGTGCTTGCAGTGCCATGGAGAGGATCATGAAGAGGACGAAAGGCTTAGTTTGGATTTGGAGTTTCATTTTGTTTGGAGTGTGCAAGATTTTAGATTGTGTTGTTTCTGACATTTATATGGATTTGATACATTATATATATAGCCCAGGTGATTTGGAAAGTTTCAACGCGTTTACGATTTATGTTTCTATCCATGTGTTTTGGAATTGGTCTTGAAGTAGTTATATCAAATGATGGTCAATCGTTGCAATTCTCGTTATGTCTTGATTAGTTTTGCCTTCACATTAATGCATTTTATGGTTTTAACATTTCTGTGCTTCTAGATTTCGTAGTCACATATTCATGCAAATTTGACAATTTCTTTTTTCAAAGGAGGATTACTGGTGCAATTAAAGCCCGCATTTGATGACAATAGATGGTGTGTTTTTTTGAAATTCACTTTAAATACATAATTTTTAATATATTAAATTATTCTAATTTTTTTTTTTTTTTTTTTTGGGAGGGTAAAAGTAAAGTTGTATTTCTGTTTTAAAAAGCAAAATAATTACAAAGAACAAAGATATTTACCAGATGGGATGATCCCCCTACCAGTGAAATTCACCACTAGTTTAGCGGGAGGGAAAGGTAATCTAGGATACCCTGCATCCCCAACAAACCAATAGTTGAAATCAGGGAAGGAGGATGAATCCAATTACATAAAAAAAACCATGACAGATAGAGCTATTTGGTGCGCCTGAACAAAGTGCCCTTGACATTCAAACGAATGGCATCATCTAACTCTTCCCAGGTATCTGCCAAAGAAATATACTGCTCCCCGGGTCCTCCAAAAGATCAGCAGACTAATTGCCTTCTCGATAAATGTGGGTAGCCTTCCAAGCAGATAAGGAGTTAAGGTAGTATAGCGAATGTGATTCAGCGATCGAATTGCAGTCCAAGACGGATCTCCCTTCCCATTTACCCAAGTAATGACAGTTTTGGAGTCCCCTTCAGTCCACAATTTAGACGCTTCTTATTGCTGTGCGAGTTAAAGACCTGCAAGGATGTCTTGCAACTCGAGAACGTTGATGGAGGCTTTGAGTGATTGAGCAGCCAAACCACTAATGAAAGCACCCCTGTGGTCATGTAAAAGAGCCCCATAACGGGTAGCGGACGCGTTCTAAGAGCGATGAATCCAAAAGGGTTCATTTGAGATTTTCAAATATTTACAGAAAAATCGGCTAGTAGAAATATGACGCCCCGAACTCGGAATCGCCTGAAATTTTTACTGGAGGTAGATATCGAGGAGATCTACAAAAGTTGCCGCTACGCCACAACACGCGCTTATTTTTTCATTTTTTCCATTTTTCGGCCCTCAAAATGGCCTTTTTGCTATTTTTAGTAACATTTTAGATTCTGCATATCTCCTTCATAATAATCCGGATTTGACTGAAATCAAATCCGAAGATCTTCTAAGATCCTCTAGAGTTAGTTATAACAAATTTTCGTTTTTGCTATTTTTAGTAACTTTTTAGTATAAAAGGGATATTTGTAATTTAGGATTAGCAGTTTTTTAATAATATATTTCTGAGTTTTATTATTCTCTTTGAGAATTGTGGTTTGTTGAAGGATCTCAACGCTTGTTGGATCTTTGCTTTAGTTTTTCACTGCGTTACTGTCCGTTGAGAGCGCCCCATCCAACCTGTATTAATCTTTTCTTTAATGAAAGTGATTGGTGGCGTGCTTTTACCTTTTTTCCACTAATATATACAAATGAAAAATAAAACTTTAAAAGATTAACATAGAGGTTTGCATAAATAAATTCATGTATGGATACAACTTTGAAATTTTACCAAGCAAAAAAAAAAAAAAAAAAACAGAAACTTTAGAATCATTTATACAAAATTGTACATCAAATCAATTTGTAGACAAAATCAGGGGTGAATCCAGGACACTTTTTCATTGTGGGATGAACGAATCTTTTTATAAATTTCTTTATTCTTGATAAAAAAAAAATTAAATATATTTTTTATTTTGATAGTCAAATGATACATTCTAAATAAAATAAGTTCATCAAAAGATTAAACAAAACAAAACAAAAGCTGATAATCAAATATTATATATGTTCAAAATAAAAATAATTGTTAAGAAGAATTTTTATATAAATAAAAAAAATCCTAATCAAAGTCGAGTTAAGAATCCACAATTAAAAATCCGTATAAAAGTATAACCTACAAAAAAAGATATTAAAAAAAAAATGTTGTTACACAATTTTTTTCTAACCCCAATTACAGTCTCATATGCATCAATAAAAAATCATTGAAGCATATACTTACATTAATGATTTTTTCTAGCCCCAATTCTAGTATCATGTGCGTCGATAAAAAAATCACTGAAACATATACTTACATTAATGAGGTATATACTTCAATAAAAAAATTTCACATTTTCTATAAATACATTCATACAATTAATTAAAGTATATACCTTTTTTTAAAAAAACATATACCTTATTAGATGAGGTATACTATTTTTAAAAAATTTAAAACCTCTATAAATTGGAATTAGGGCTAGAAGCAGAATTGTACGTGATATTATCCAAAAAAAAAAAATCATCCAAAGAAAAAATATCAAATAAAAAAATGACGTAGAAAGGACACATGTCCCTTTTTTTTTTTTTTAAATACATAAAAACTACACCAAATCATCAAATTATCCATAGATCATTTGACAAAAAGACTATTGTGTTCCGTTGGCAAAATTTTGTTGCCATCATATCGCTTTATCTATTGATGATGATGATGAGATTTTGGCAGTGGATGTGGTTTCCAGGAGTCGATCACGTGATCTCCTCTCGCTAAGGAGAGGGGTGGCTCCTACCACAACGCTAAAACATGCGGGGATATGATGATCGTTTGATGATGCTTTCAATAGAGGAAAAATGTTACATTTAATTTATTTTATAATTTAAAATACAGACGGTACATATTTTTATTTTAAATCGCATATTTTATTTAATAATAAAATATATAATTTTATATAAAGTGAAGTATATATTATAATGAATTGAAGATATCATTTATATATAAAAACATGAAACTTTTTAATGAGATATATAGTTCAATAAAGTGAGTAGACGGATCAACGAGGTATATAGGATTGCATTTGAGATTAAAGAAAAGAATGAGTATAATAGAACTCTTAATGAGTTTGCAATCATATTCAATCCATGACCCGGTAAAAGACTTGGTTTATGGGCAAAAGAACATTTCTACATTGGCCCCGTTTGAGTAGAGATATATGTAATTCTGGGGTTTATACCTATTTCAGGAATAAATAACTTTATCAATATTATGGAATAAGTGATTTTCTGTTTCATTGTGTTTTTTGTTATTCTTATTGGGAAACGTAATAATAAATGTTGAGTTATTTGGTTTATGATTAATAAAATGTGAATAAGGTGTAAAAAATTGATTTGAAATGTGGGCCCCATTGATGTGTAAGAGGTGATGATGGATGATTTGATGGAATGACATGTGATTTGACAAATGGGTTCCCTTATATGAGTGAAAGAATAACACAATTCCAGAGGATGCCTAGAATATAAATACCAACTTATTCTCACCTAATTCTACATAGTTATATTTATTTATTCTCTCTACTCAAACACAATTTTTTTTTTTTATTCTCCTCTAAATTCTTACGTATTCCTCCCCTGTTTCTCTATCCAAATGCCCTCTTATATATTTAATAATTATTTACACACGCAATTTACATATTCTTTTTTCAAACCTGCATTTGATAATGACATATCGTGTGCCTTTTGACATTCATTTTAATATGCCTCAGAATTTTTTATACAATTTAATCATAATGTTGTTTGCGTGAGCTGAATCACTTGGTCAATTATTATTTTTTAGTTCATTTTCACTATGGTCCTCAAGGACTTTTAACTTTTTGACGTATAGGCTGACGTTATTGCAATTTTTTAAAATCAAAATAAGCTGATGTTCTTCATGAAACCTGATATGCATATGGGGTTGAAAATTGGGATTGACTGAGGTGAAGATGACACCACGGGACTCGATGATGCTAAGAAACGTTCTAAGAAAAAAATTAGTCTCTCTTTTTTTTAACTTTAATTTTAGTTCAAATATATATTTTGTTTAATAAGATATATGCTTTAATAAAAATACAATACATATTTCAATGAATTAAATGCATCTATTTACAGAAGTATAAAATCTTTTCAACAAAGAATGAATATATAAGACTGAATTAAAGTTGAGAAAAAAAAACTGTATAACATAACTCTTTCAAAAAATATTACTCTAAATATTTCTACTTCTAGCTCCATTTTTTAACCTCGGTATGTATACCTTCAATTGGATGGCATATGAATTATATACCCTTCAATTAAATGTAATTGGCTAAAAAAAAATAGGCACCGAGACAGGTTCTTAACCTAAATTTTCAGCTGTGACACAGTTGGACCAAACTGAAGGGCTTTTTAATTGAAGATGCAGGATCATGGCCGCATTAGAGCCAACTGGGACCAGAGCTAGTTCATAAAAAGACTTTGGATTGGAACCATGAGGAGGATCATCTCCTTCAACTCCATAAAATGTAATCTCAGTTTGACCCTCAGCCAACCAAAGATAAAATGTAGACCTAATGATTGTGGCTATACTCATCATGTTCTCTTTTACATCCCACCCGCAGCATCCTTTTTCAGCTTAACAAGTTAGAAAGAACAAAAGAGACGTATTCTCCTGCTCAAACACAAATTGATTCAATAAATAAACATTTTTATTAAGATTATCTCCTTCATCCATCAAATGTAATGTCATTTCCTTATAGATCATCACACTTTAGTATATATGTTGAAGTCTTCTTTCCCTTCTCTTATCTCAAAAATAAAAAAAATTATCTGTCGAAGTCTTCTATTATCAAGTTAATATTATTAGTCTGGATCTTGGAATGTAATTAATCAACAGAAAATTAAACAAATAAAAAAAGAGAGAGAATTGTGTAGTTTCAAACCTTGTCTACATGATCGGAGCACACCAGAGATCAATCCACAGAGCTAAAAGCATGCTAATTGCCTTAACATAAGACATGTTAAACCTCTGCAAAACATGATCAACGTATTGTCTTTTTTTTATATAACGGAGGGACCTTGTAACTGGCTTTACAGTCGAGCTAGATAGGTTACTTTCGCCTGTGTCCCCTCAAACTCACATAAATATTCAGGGGTTAAGTCAACACCAATACTCGATACCAAGAACACGATCAATGTATTCAACATGAGACAACTGCTAGAATTTTGTGACCAAAAAAGCATGTGTGCATTAAACCATCATCCATGCATGATATTAGGTGATATTGAAATGGTTGCAATAACCTCTTGCAACATTTCATTATTCCAAATCAATTTCATTAGTATGTAACGGTTACAATTAATTGTGATGATCCATTGGAATTTAAACCATGAAATACGTTTTCATGTGTGCTGTTGTGCCTATAAATATTCATGGCTAGCTCTCTTGGCTTAGAGGAGTATAACCAGAGACATAATCCCATATGTGTGTATGTTTAATATAGTGGTGTTTTAGTCTACATAACCGATCCCACTATATTATAGACTTTATGAAAAACCTCATCTTTTCTCTAATTTCTAGTTCCTCAACACCTTGTTGTTTGATTCAATTCCTTAATCTGGGAATCTGGAAGGATCGTAGTATGTTCACCGAGGTTCTTCCGTAGTTTGCACCCCATAAGAATAAAACCAGTTGTGGTCGTATCTCTCAGTAGTAAGAGCCATTTAACCCTATGCATGAGGGGGCCTTAGTCACCGAGGACAGAGTGTCTTCACTCGCTTCCACATTTTGGATACATTTTTCTAATCCCTATCTCATTTATATCTTGTTTTTACTATATATTTTAGAGTATGCATAACTTAATATATATTTGATGTTTATATTCTTGATGTGATAATTATAAGAATTTGTGTTTAGCGTAATATTTATTTGTCATGCACAAAAATTTCAACAACAACTGCAAAATACATCTTTGCTTGTCCCTCGTAAACCAACCCCCCGAGCGACAAAGCTCGACCCCCATCCAATTCTGCGTAGTGCCAATAATACTTTACGTACATCATCATGCTCCATAATTTATAAAAAAATACATATTGCCCGGTGGGTTTATTGGGTAACCATTCATATGAGATAGTAATTGGAACTAATTCTATCCGTATTGCAGAACCATAAAAATCCAACCGAAGTGTGTTTAATTTTTACAAAATATGTTAATTTTCAGTGTTCAAGAAAAGCTTATTGCCTCTCTCTATGCATTGTGGGCCCGTTATAATTTATCAGTAATGTATTCTAAAGTGACCACATGATCTGCTGTTTTATATAAAATTCATACCTCCAAATTTTAAAATCCACACTCCCGTTATAATTTATCATTGAGTTCAGGTGCTTATAATTTAACATTAATGTATTCTAAAGTGGCTACATGATCTATTTTATATAGAATCCACAATTCCAAATTTTAAAATCCACTCTCCCGTTATCATTGAGTTCAGGTGGGCAACAGACATTTTGGTCATCAGCTAATAATTGAGGCTTGAGGCGGATCAGATAGATACCATACCTACCCAACCACGGTTTTGCTGCTTCCCCAGGCAACCCTTCTTTTTTCTTTTTTCTTTTTTACTTTCTATGTTTCCTTTCATCCATTTTTCACCCTTCTTTCCCCTGTAACCCCTCCCTCTCAGACATCGTCTGTTTTGAGTTAAATTGAAATGGATAGTCCATATTTTTATTAAAAAAAATATCATAAGACAAATTTAACCTATAAAGCTCTCAATCTCTTTTAAATAAATAAATATTCTATAGCACAATGAATAAGGTTTCAAATGCTTTTATTTTAGAAGTATACAATCAGTAAACATGTCCTACTGACGCAGCAAACTTGGATTTGATGAGCTTGACAACACTCTCATCTACTTGAAGAGTCTTGGTCAAGACCTCGTTTGGCACAGCCGGATTTGCTGCAAAGAGCGCCAGGGGAGCAACAACGGCACCGGGGAGCTGGCTATTGAAGGTGGTGATCACGAGCCCCTTCTCCTTCCCCACGTTCATCTGGAAGTGGATCATCCCTTTCGGGATGACGAACATTTGCCCTTCTTTCAACACGCTCGAGAAGTACACGTTCCCGCTCGAAATGAACCCGACCAGAACCTCTCCCTTTACGACAATGTCGAGCTCCGTCGCACGGGGGTGGTGGTGTGGGGGATTGAGTCCACCCGGCGCGAGGTCCACGCGGTTCATCGAGACACCTAAAGTGTTCAGTCCCGGGAAGGCGAGGACGTCACCTGGTGTCACTTTGGAGCCAAACTGGTTCGAAGTGGTGTTGCCCTCTACGGCTAGGCCGTTAAAGATGAAGTCGGATGCTGTGACATTAGATGCCGGCTTGCACGGGAATCCGTTTATTGGGGTAGATGTTTTCGCGAGGTCCGCGATGCAGAAGTCTTGGAGCGGGTCGGGGTCGGCACAGAGAGCAAGAGGTGCTTGCAGTGCCACGGAGAGTATCATGAAGAGGATGAGAAGCTTAGTTTGGTGTAGGAATGTCATTTTGTTTCAAGTGGTTTGGACGTTTGGTGCAAGATTTTATGTTGTGTTGTTTCTGAAATTTACATGCAGTTGATACATTATATATAGCCAGGTGATTTGGAAAGGTTCAACGCGTTTAGTATTTATTTATGTCTCCATGTGTTTTGGAATTGGTCTTGTAGTAGTTATGTCATATGATAGTCAAATTTCATGCTTTGATAAGGTTGCCTTCACATATAATTTTTTTTTTTTTTTTGAAATTGATAGACCATAACACCTTATTATATTAACTAAATAGCTTTGGGTCGAATGAGATACAAAAAGTGAAAATCAAAATATAATAAAGATATAAAGTGAAAACTAGAAGAGCGCGCATGTGTCTCTAGAGAAAAAAGGGGTAGAAAAGGGTTCTACTCCGCCATATCCCGAGACCCACCACCCCCATCAAGAAAAGCCTTGACATATATTTCATGGTTTGATTTGTGGAAGCTATATAGGATCGTTTGATGATGCCTTAATAGGGGAAAATGTTACCCATAGTTCATTTTACAGTCCAAACACCAGACGCATATGATTTTAGTTTTTTAAAAACCATACATAACCCATCTCATGAGATATGTATTTTTTTTTTTTTATAAAAGGTGAATTATACATTCTAATAAATTGAATGAAATCATTTATAGAAAATATAATTTTTTTTAACGAGATACATAGTTCGATATAGTGAGTAGAGGTTTTAACGAAGTATATATATAAGACTGCATTTCATATTATAAAAAAGACTGGGTGTAACAGAGTTTTTAATAAGGTTGCAGTCATATTCAATCCACAGACTTGGTAGAGATTTATGGGCATTTCTACGTGTATAGATTTAGTAATCAAATATTTATTTACACACAAATTTTCACATTCATTTCTCAAATCGGCATTTAATAATGACATGGTGTGCTAATATGCACCATAATTTATTATATAATTTAACTGGATTCTTCGTCATGATGTTGTTTCGAAATTTTTGTCCGCCTAAGCTGAATCACATAGTCAATTATTTTTTTATTTCATTTTTTACTGTATATGATTCCTGAGGACTTTAATTTTTTTTGTATGCCAAAGCTGAATCACTTTTAGGGTGCGTTTGGTTGCACGATTGTAAAACTGATTTTGTAAGGATCTGTGATTGTAAAATTGATTATGTAGAAAGCTCACTTTCTCAGCTTTCTGAAATCGCAATTTTTGGACAATATTTACCTGAAATCTGTATGCATGAAGCTGCTACAATAAAACTGTTTGATTGGACGATTGTAAACGCAGCTTCCTGCAATCGCAACACAATCACGCAACCAAACGCACCCTTAGTCAAATATTTTTTGGGTCAAAATCTAGTTTATTCTCCAACACATATAATCTTATACTTAACGTATAAGCTGACGTTGTTTTGCAAGGCTTCTAGTAGGGTCAAATCACCAACATAGTTTTTGTTCAAACGACATTTATGATCTCTCCCATGTTCACCACTCTTTCCAAGCGTCCAATGGTATTTACGATTTCCAAGTCTTCTGGGAATTTATTTAGATTTTTAATTACAATTCAATTGATCATTACTAAAAGATTTGATTATGAAACTAAAATTTATATCTTCTTAAATGATGATGCTTTTAAATATTTATTTTTTCCAAATATTTTTTCCTCTTTACTCTAAGTTTTCTTGTCTCCGCTCCCCCCTTTCTAATTTCTTCCGCCCCAGCTCTTGGGACTCTTAGGTCTTAAGCTATCCTAACCCACTACCCTCTCAACGGATGCGCCATATCGATTGTTGACCGCGCATAGGTGTCGCAATGGATTAGGAAGAGTATTTCTTGTAAAACAATTTACGTTTTGTCATTCCTCGTTTTAACTTATTCAAGGAGTCCTTAATTGTATCTTCATTCTTCGTTGATGCATTCTTGGTATAGTAACGGAGGCTCTTGGCATTCATCCTTCCTCCGAATTGATGTCATCATCGAAGCCAACTGCGGTCCGAAACCCCTTTTCAGAAGCGATGGAACATACGTTTCCACGTAGATCAGACAAGCATCTCCTCCTTGTTGCGTGGGGGGTTGTCATTCCTATTAATTTTAATGTTTACAAAGAGATTAAATTTTTTTTGTTTTTTAAGCATGTGTGGCCCTAGGCAAGACCGCCTATGTGCCTAGTCCCAAGACTGACCGTAAAAACGTAAAGTTATGTTTTTCTGTTGATCCGATTAATCTGACCTTCAGGTATATGTGAAATCTACAGGCTCCAATGAAGTTGTTGATTCGGACACTAGGTTTCCATGAGTCTCTTGATTTTTAAAAATACCAGAAATGATGAAAATTCTATGTGGTTGTTAATTCTCCTAAGATAACAAAATACAGTAGAGAAAATAAAATTATATTAACCAGATTTAAATTAATTATGTAATTACAAACCTATTTATAAAGCAAAGAACAAATCACAAATAAATCATGATTAGATGCTAATTGATATTTTAATTCAAATTCAAACTTAAATCCAAATCTAGATCCTAAAACAAGGAAAGAAATTCTAAGAAACTTAAAAAATATTAAAATTGTAAATGGACTGTAATGATCATCCATTTGGCAATCCTCTATGTCGATCGGACAGTCCATGATTGCGCTACATCACTGACCATGTTTACTTTATACCACCATAATATATATTATTCATTTTTATATCATATATAATAGATATATTCAAATAATAATGTTATGATTCTAAAGATCATGTTCATTAAAGATATAAGATATATTGAAATAATTTCAATTCTCAAAGGATTACCTGAAGAGCCCGTCTATCACCACCAACCTAAATGCTCTCCCCCCCAACCCAATAAAAATTTAAAACATCTTGTATTAGACACTCATCCCACCAATTTCAGTTGACACAAACCCAGTCATACTGGGGTGTCTAATATGACACAAAGTGTGTCACCCAAAATTTTTCAATTGCAATATTTTGACGCGACACACTTTGAGTCAAAGTAAGTTATACAGTTCGACATACTCTGAGTCAAACCATAGTGTCTACTATGACCCAAGGTGTGTCGTCCAACACTATTCAATTGACAATAATTTAATTTTTTTATCTATCATAAATATCATAAATACATAACAAATAATATCATAAATAAACAAAATTCACGTACATAATCACATAAGTTAATTCACGTACATATTATGCACATACTATTGACATAACAGTCTTCCTTGTTCAACATTCACACATCCAAATTCAACCAACGAACACATCCATATTATATTTTGGCTTTTGAACAATGTATTAAGTAAAAAAATGTATTAACATGGATGTGTTAATTAATTGAATTTGGATGTATACATTTTCAACAGGGAAGACTGTTATGTTAATAGTAGGTTTTCATTTGTGAAAAAAATAATGTATTGGATTTGTGAATGTGCAGGTTGGATATGTGAATGTTGAATTAACTTATATGACCATGTATATGAATGTTGTTTATTTATGATATTTTATTTGTTGTGTATTTATGATAGATAAAAAAAATTAACTTATTGTTAATTGGATAGTATTTGGCGACACACATTGGGTCATAGTGGACATTCTAGTTTGACTCGGAGTATGTCAAATCAAATAACTTATAGCGACTCAAGTTGTGTCACATTACTTCTAAAATATTGTAATTGAAAAATTCTATGTGACACACTTTAAGTCATAGTAAACATCTTAGTTTGACTCAAGTATGTCAAATCGAACAACTTATGGTGACTCAAGGTGTGTCGCGCAACTTTTAAAATATTGTAGTTGAAAAATTTTGGGTGACACACCTTGAGTCACATTAGACGTCCCAGTATGACAAAGTTTGAGTCAAGTGAAGTTGATGTGATGAGTGTCTAAAATAAAATGTTTTAATTTTTGGTTGGGTTGGGGGGAAGAGTAATTGATTTGGTGGGATTAGACCGGCTCTTACCCGAACCCGATACTTGTGTAGAATGGATTTGGGACGGGTTCCAATTATAAACATGTCTCATCACACTCCATAGTTTATCAATAAATACATCATGAATATCAGCATTGAACTGATACACTATATCCATTTTCAACTTCAATTCCGGCCTTATATACGTTGATAGAAAATTAACGACGCATATACTCATATTAATAAGGTATATAAATGCATTCATGCAATTCATTGGAGTATATGTTTTATTTTTTATAAAAGCATGTAACTCATTAAATGAAATATAATATTTTTTAAAAATTTGAAACACATGTAGACTGAAATTGAGACTAAAAATGGGGCTGGATATAACATTATCCTTCAAAACTACGAGACAGTTGATTCTATTGTAAAAAAAAAAAAAGGGGTTCAACAACAATAAATTTTTTCTTCTTTTTACAATTACCATCGTTGGCTGCTTAATCTATACTTCCTATAAAAAGTATCAATCCATGAAAAACATTTGTTGGACATGTTTACCCTTATCAATTCATAAAAATTCATTCCTACCCCAAATTATATTTGATTAGACATATTTATCCTTTTAAATTCTTTGAAATCAAATACCTTATATAATGTGTTTAATGTGTTTAATGTATTTAATTTATACATTTATTTTAATTCTATACATTTATTCATATTTAACATTTAACATTCTTCACAATCAATTACACGTTTATATGTCTAAATTTACCCTTTCAAATTCTTTGAAATCAAATACCATATATAATGTGTTTAATGTATTTAATTTATACATTTATTTTAATTCTATACATTTATTTGTATTTACCCTTTAACATTCTTTACAATCAATTACATGATTATATATCTAAATTTAATATATATGCAACTTAATTTTATATAATTATATAATATACCTACATATATTATATATTGTAACCGTTAGAAAATCCTTATATATAATAGAAGCTCTATGTATTTAATTATTAATAAAAAATTAAATAAATTCGGAAGGGAGAGTAAATTCAACCAAAATTGAGATACGGATCTGATATGTTAATATCCATATTTACATGGATTTAGGTCTTTCATTTCTACATATCTATGTGGATGAGTTAGTGAATAAGAATTAAATTTCTCTTTATATGCATAAAATTTTCAAAGTAACACCTCATACACATATACTATAATGATAATTATTGAATAATTTGAATATCAAGGATCATAGTCTAACACTAACAAGAAAGTACAAATATATATAAATTATTCAAACAGAAAATAAGTAAAAAATGGGATATAATAATTTAAAAGAAATTAAATATCTTACTCTTTGTTTGTTAAATTATCAACAAAATAATTCATGTGCAATGCACATATGCTTTAACTAGTATGTTATAAGACTGGAAAATTTTTTTGTTAAAGAAACAAAAAATTGGTGGTGGCCAGGAGGAAATCATCGGAGGCCTTGGGAATGTCGACGGAGAATAAAAATTGAGGCGTTGTTATACACAGCTCCAATTCTAATCATATATGCGTCGAATTAAAATTAACAACGCATATGTTTACATTAATAAGATATATGCTTTAAAAGAATTTTCTTACATTTTCTATAAATACATCCACGCAATTTATTAGAATACATATTGCATTTTTTATAAAAACATGTATGTTTATTAAATGATCAGATATATATATTATTTTTTAAAAATTTAAAACACGTGTACACTAAAATTGAGGTTGAGACTGAACATAATATTATTCTAAAAATTGATAACCTCAAACATAAAAGAAGATCGTGGACTAGGAACCAGCATGGTGCATGCTAAAAAGCCTCTAACCTCATCTCTTTTTGGGGGAAAAAGATGGAATAAAAAATATAGTATATGAAAAAATGAATCAGGTTCCTCATTTTCTAAGACGTGGTTGAATGATTTTGATAAATTTACTTAAAATACATGTCATTCCATGATGAAGTCAGAGTGATGGCATGTGTCAGATTATAATCGGATCTTTATCATCTGCGGTTAAACCTATCATAACGTGAGGGGTTACATGTAGATTATTGAGCATTTACCATGTTCGACCTGGTTGTCATGGTTAGTTAGCATGTGTCTCATGCTTCCTTGTGTTGCTGTAGATTGGGGCTCGTGGACTTCAATAGTCTCTCACGTAGACTTCTCTTAATGGAAAGAAGTACTTTGTTTGAGTGATCGGATGTATTACCCTATTCTTATACAACATGATATTGCTCCCTTTACTCCTAAGTAGGTTTACAACTTTAAAACATATCTTGTTATGTAAGAGCATTACTCAGGTATGAGCGTGGAGTACCCCCTCCCCCAAAATTAGGTAATGTAGGACTAAAATCCATGGTATTGAAACTCGTCTCATCCAATCCATGGGACTCTTGGTTGTGGCAGAGATGGGAGGGGGTAGTGGGGGGAGTCCTTAAATAATAGAATAAGGTATTTGTTTTTGTGAACAACATTTGGTGGATATTGTAATGAAATGAGTATTCAAATTAAAATATGTTGATTGGGTTTTGTTTATGCCCTGTTTGTACTCTGCACATATTTTGATTATTTAAAAGGAAAAATCCAAATAATCCCCTGTAAACTGTCTGAAATTCATTTAACCTATTGACTTTTACTAACGTCCATATAACCTCTTAAAAATATCTATGTAAATTCAAATACCTCCATGAGTTAATTTTTTATTGACAAACAAGTAATATTTTGTGAATATTCTGTTTATAGTTAACCCTTCCTAAAAACACAATGTATCAAAAAAACCCTACAAGTGTTTCCAGGGGAATGTAACTGATTTATTTGTTTATTTTTTTTTTTTTTTAAAGTCTCTTGGTTTTTTTGAAAACTAAAATTTAAAATTTGTTTCCAGAATTTGAGCTTAAATGATATTTTTATATATTTGTTTTGATCAATTTTTTAAAAAAATTCGATTTTAAAAAAATTTAAGCTATAAATTTGGTTCTACTTTTTATGATGAAAAATAATAAGATTTCAATTTTTTTTTTCTAGATCTTCTGTAAATTTATTTAGATTTTTAAATACAATTCATTGTCCATTACTCAAAGATTTGATCATGAAACTAAAATTTATGTTTTCTTAAATGATGATGCTTTGGAAATTTTAGTTTTTTATATAAAAAATTTCCTCTTTACTCTAAGTCTTCTTTTAGCGCCCCCATCCCTTGTAAATTTAAAATGGGGGGGGGGGGGGGGGGGGGGGGCATTGTCATCTTCACCTCTTTGGTCAATGATATATATGCAAAAAAACTTAAAATTAAAACGTGTGGATTAAAATTAATATTGAAGATTGTACGTAACATTTTTCTTCTTGAGATATTTCTTAGCATTAGCAAAGTCAATGGTGTTATTTTCATGTACCACTAAAGTCAATCCCAATTTTCTGATCCCCAAAAGCTTATCAGGTCTCATTAAGAACATCAGTTATTTGATTGATAAAAAATAATATTGCAATAATGTCGGCTTATACGTCAAAAAGTTACTTCAATATTTGAAAGTTCTTGAGGACCATAATGAAAAATGAATTAAAAAAATAATTAAGTGATTCAGCTTACCCAAACAAAAATTTGTAGAAATTAAACAATGATATATATGCAAAAAAACTTAAAATTAAAACGTGTGGATTAAAATTAATACTGAAGATTGTACGTAACATTTTTCTTCTTGAGATATTTCTTAGCATTAGCAAAGTCAATGGTGTTATTTTCATGTACCACTAAAGTCAATCCCAATTTTCTGATCCCCAAAAGCTTATCAGGTCTCATCAAGAACATCAGTTATTTGATTGATAAAAAATAATATTGCAATAATGTCGGCCTATACGTCAAAAAGTTACTTCAATATTTGAAAGTTCTTGAGGACCATAATGAAAAATGAATTAAAAAAATAATTAAGTGATTCAGCTTACCCAAACAAAAATTTCGTAGAAATTAAACAATTAACATTATGTTTAAGAGAGAATGATTAAATTATATAACAATTATGATGCATATTAAAATTATTTTCTAAAGGCGCACCCTAGGTGATACAGAACAATCATGAACCATTCGATCTAGGACTATCAAATGGACGATTGTTGATGATTTGTAATTTTAATATTATTTGTTAGATTTATCATATCTTTTATGGATAATTAGGATTCGTTGATATTTTTATATTTAGACATATTCAGATATGTTTTGTATTTTTTATTTAAGATTCAGTTAAGATTAGGTGATTTGAGAGATTTATTGTTGAGATCCTAATTTGTTAGGATTCTCTACTCTATAAATAAACTCTGTAAACATAAAATTAAGGGAGATTAGATTTTTAAAAATTTGAGATTATTCCCTTCACTAAAATTCTTCTATTGTCTTTGTTGTTCTTGGTAGAATAACAGATTCATAGAAGTCCATCGTTCTGGTATTCTTAAGAATCAACAGATACGTTGAAGCCCGTTGTCCTAGCATTCTTCATGAAGAATCAACAACGTTGTTAGAGCATACAGATCTTGCATCTTTGATCAGATCCATAAAAGAGTGTGATTCATCAAGCTACATCACTAGGCCTTTATCAAATGCAGGTTTTGATTGGTTATCAAATGCAGGTTTTGATTGGCCAAGTGTTCAGCTTTGAAAAAAGAATATGTAAACCTTGTGTAAATAATTGACTATTAAATCTATATATAAAAAAGAAAATCTATAAATTTAGATATGCTCTTTTGCCCAAAAACTAAGTCTTTTACCAATTCAGTGGATATTGAATGTGATTAAGGCATCATCAAATGATCATCATATAGCTTCAACCAACCAAGCCATGGTCAGTGGTATTTGTTAAATTTGTTAATAAAAATATAATCTTCTTTATAAACTCAAATAAAAAACAAAACTAAATCCCTAATAAAACAGAAAAAATTAGAATACCAAAAAAATAAAATTAATATTTAATTAAATATAAGTAGAAGATGTAAATTAGGATTATGTTTAGAATGAAACAAAAAAATTATTAAAAAAAGGTAATGAAACACATGGAATGAAATGATCCGTTTTGAAATAAATAAACGTTGAATCTTAATCATAATTGAAGGGGGTGTGAATCACCTCAGTCAATGTTTTTTTTTTTTTTTTTTTTCTTCCATCGGTAAACTTTGTATTACTATGAACTGTGATAATGTACAGAGGGAGAAGGGAAATTTTTTTAAAAGGAACAGAGTGACTACATATCAGTTTCCTCAGCCAGTGTTGAATATGCGGAGCTCCTCTTTTGAATATATGGTAATCCTACTTTATGTGGTCCTCCCAAGCTGCACATTCCACATCAATAATTCTCACAAGACCAATACACCAAAACACATGGATGGAAAAATAAATATTAAACACGTTGAACCTTAATTTCCAAATCACCCGCCTATATATATTGTATCAAATCGATGTAAATGTCAGAAACAACACAATCCAAAACCTTGCACCAAACCCCACTCGAAACAAAATGAAACTCCAAATCCAAACTAAGCCTCTCGTCCTCTTCATCCTCTTCATGGCACTGCAAGCTCCCCCGGCACTCTACGCAGACCCCGACCCGCTCCAAGACTTCTGCATCGCGGACCTCGCGATGACATCCACCCCAATAAACGGATTCCCGTGCAAGCCGGCATCTAATGTCACAGCATCCGACTTCATTTTCAACGGCCTAGCCGAAGAGGGCAACACCATGAACCCGTTTGGCTCCAACGTGACAGCGGCCAACGTCCTCGCCTTCCCGGGACTGAATACTTTAGGCGTCTCGATGAACCGCATTGACCTCGCGCCGGGTGGACTCAATACCCCACACCACCACCCCCGTGCCACGGAGCTCGACATCGTTGTAAAGGGAGAGGTGTTGATCGGGTTCATCTCAAGCGGGAACGTGTACTTCTCGAGGGTGTTGAGAGAAGGGCAGATGTTCGTGATCCCAAAAGGGATGATCCACTTCGAGATGAACGTGGGGAAGGAGAAGGGGCTCATCTTCGCCGCCTTCAATAGCCAGCTCCCCGGAACCGTTAGTACTACCATGGCGCTCTTCGCGGCAAAACCGGCTTTGCCAAACGAGGTCTTGACCAAGGCTCTTCAGGTGGATGAGAGTGTTGTCGAGCTCATCAAATCCAAGCTTGCTGCTGCTTCTTCTTAAGGAACTGTACCTGATTGTTTACTGTTCATGGGTTGCAGACTTGTACGATAAAAGCCTTTGAATCTTATTCATTGTGCTATGTAATATATTTTCATTACTTATTAAAAGATTATGTGATTCAATATTTTTATTTTACTAAAAAACCTCAAAATTACACCAACAAACATTGTCAAAATATGAAATATCTAAATGCATCTACAAAACATATAATAAATTAAAATAATTAAAAAAAAAATCAATATTTTACTAAAAAAACTCAAAATCACACCAACAAACATTGTCAAAATATGAAATATCTAAATGCATCTACAAAACATATAATAAATCAAAAGAATTAAAAAAAATTACAAATAAAATCAAATTCATACATACTGTTTGGTGTTGGTGAAGGGAGTGATTTATTCATTGACGGCTGGCCGGCTGCAAAATATGCTTAAAAAAAATGCAAATTGAAGTTTATATAGAAAGTTATTTTGGGATTTTTCTAAAAAAACTGGGTTGGACCAATGTTTTGAGGGTTTTTGAACAAAATATGGACTGGATTTTATTGGGGGTTTTCTAAAAAACTGGATTATACTGCTATTGGGGGTTTTTTTTTACAAAATCTGGGCCAGGCTACAGCTGGGCCCAGCCAACCCATGGGCCTGCCCCTGTTTACGGAGGATATCATGTCAGGGTTCGTTTTATCATTTTCAATTATTGTTTAAAAAATTAAATCTAGTTAAACTTTTTATTATTATTATTAAAAAGTGACACATTTATTCATTAAAAAATATTTTAATAGTATACAAATAAATAAATTATTTGTGAAAGTAAAAAAAATTATGTTTTTCAATGATATATATGAAAAAAAAAAACTTAAAATTAAAATGTATATGGACTAAAATTAAGGCTAAAGATTGTATGTAACATTTTACTCCTTGAGATATTTCTGAGCATTACCGAGTTCCATGGTGTCATCTTCACCTCCTAAGTCGATCCCAATTTTCTAATCCCCAAAAGCATATCAGGTCTCATGAAGAACATCAGGTTTATTTGACTGACAAAAAAAAAATTTGCAACAATGTCAGCCTATACGTCAAAAAGTAATAATAATATTTGAAAAGTTCTTGTGGACCATCATGAAAAATGAATTAAAAAAATAATTAAGTGATTCAGCTTCCGAAACAAAAATTTCGTAGAAACTAAACAATTAACATTATATTTAAGAGAATGATTAAATTATATATCAATTATGATGCATATTAAAATGAATTTCTAAAGGGCACCATAGGTTTTTATCAAATGCAGGTTTTGATTGGCCAAGTGATTCAGTTTTGAAAAAAGATTAGGTAAACCTTGTGTAAATAATTGACTATTAAATCTATTAAAAAAATCTATAAATGTGGATATGTTCTTTTGCCCAAAAACTAAATTCTTTTACCAAGTCTGTGGATATTGAATGTGATTAAGGCATCATCAAATGATCATCATATAGCTTCAACCAACCAAGCCATGGTCAGTGGTATTTGTTAAATTTGTTAATAAAAAAATAATCTTCTTTATAAAGTCAAATGAAAAACAAAACTAGCCATGAAAGACATAACGAGATTTGCAACGACTGACCATCATATGATATACAACTACTACAAAATCAATTCCAAAAAAACACATGGACGCAAACATAAATACGTACTAAACGCGTTGAACCTTTCCAAATCACCCGCCTATACATAATGTGTCAACTCCATGTAAATGTCAGAAACAACACAATCTAAAATCTTGCACCAAACCCCACTCGAAAGAAAATGAAACTCCAAATCCAAACTAAGCCTCTCGTCCTCTTCATGATCCTCTCCATTGCACTGCAAGCTCCCCTTGCTCTCTGTGCCGATCCCGACCCACTCCAAGATTTCTGCATCGCGGACCTCGCGATGACATCCACCCCAATAAACGGATTCCCGTGCAAGCCGGCATCTAATGTCACAGCATCCGACTTCATCTTCAACGGCCTAGCCGTAGAGGGCAACACCACGAACCCGTTCGGCTCCAACGTGACAGCGGGCAACGTCCTCGCCTTCCCGGGACTGAACACTTTAGGCCTCTCGATGAACCGCATTGACCTCGCGCCGGGTGGACTCAATCCCCCACACCACCACCCCCGTGCCACGGAGCTCGAAATCGTTGTAAAGGGAGAGGTGCTGATCGGGTTCATCTCGAGCGGGAACGTGTACTTCTCGAGCGTGTTGAAAGAAGGGCAGATGTTCGTCATCCCGAGAGGGATGATCCACTTCCAGATGAACGTGGGGAAGGAGAAGGGGCTCGTGATCACCACCTTCAATAGCCAGCTCCCCGGTGCCGTTGTTGCTCCCCTGGCGCTCTTCGCGGCAAAACCGGATGTGCCGAACGAGGTCTTGACCAAGGCTCTTCAGGTGGATGAGGGTGTTGTGCAGCTCATCAAATCCAAGTTTGCTGCCGCTTTTTAAGGAAACTGTACCTGATTGGTTTCCTGTTCATGGGTTGTAGATTTGTACAATAAAAGCCTTTGAATCTTATACATTGTGCTATAGAATATTTATTTATTTAAAAGAGATTGAGGGCTCCAATATATTTGAATTTGTCTCATGATGTTTAAGTTTTAAATTTTGGAGTGTGGATTTCTATATAAGATAGCAGATCATGTGGCCACTGTAGAAGAGAATAGCTTTTCTTAACACTAAAAACTAACATATTCTGTAAAGACGAAACACAGTTCTATTTGATTTTTTATATCACCATAATATTCTTAGCGATTTTTCAAGATATAGACATGAAAAGCAATACACATTTGAGAAAACCCCGATAAAAATTCAATCCACTCTTATGGTTCTACAAGGATAAGAATCATTTCCAACCACTATCTCATATATCAATGGTTACCTAAGAAAAACCCACAGGCAACAATTACAAATTCAGGATTCCATAATTATTCGGTAAAGATTTAAGTCAGTTCATTTTGAATTATTTGGGAAAGGATGTGGGAAAAATTCAAAAAATTTCAGAGACCTAAATCAGTCTCTCTCTATATATATTACATAATAGTCAAAGTATACAGATAAAGCATCATAATCATAAAGGACAAAAAAACATAATATAAAGCATTTTAAGATGTCAGTCATATATATATAATATCATGTAAGCATTCATAACCACTTCACTGTATCTAAATTCTTCAAAAAATCCATCCATAAACAAATTTTGGATTGTGGAATTCTATATAAAATTTTAAATTTTACCTATAATCCAAACTCCTAAACAAGAGATCACTCTTATGTCAATCCAAGGTTCTCTTTCTCTTCTCTTTCATGTTCACCATAAAAATCAAGTAATGCATCTCATCCTGTTTCATTGAATGCAATATTATGATCCATAGAAATCAATTTCACCACTGAATCTGAAACAAAATCATTCAAAATTTGTGGTTCCAATACGTGTGTGTCACATCAAATACACTCCAATTCTTCTCGCAAGTTAAAGCTCTATATAGTTGACAGAGAAGCCTCACAGCAACTCTTCTAAGTTTTCCATACTTATCATCCAGAACAACTACCTTCCATCAAAATGACCTTCAAAAGTTCATAAAATATGGCACATGAGAAACTTGAATCAAGAAATAACTAAATATAAACTTTCTTATTTTATTTAAAATACACTATCTTCAAAATTTAGATGTTTGACAGGAGAGTCATTTTGCCAAATGATGAGAAAAAATTAGAATTCCTATCCATACAATCCACTAGTTGATTTTTTTTTTCTGATATCGGAGGGTCCTCCTGTGACTAATCTTACAACCAAGCTAAGAAGGTTACCTCTGCATTTTTGTTTTAGTCCCACAGAAAATTCTTTTGAATTTTTGTAAATAAGCAGGTGTATAAATAAACACCTAGATTTGAATCCAAGACATACCTTTAACACAAATAAACCATGAATTGTTGTGTTATAGCCATTGAGGACTCACTAATTGATTGTTGAATGCTTCCTTTCCACGAATATCATGCGGTGCAAAAAAATTAAAAAGTTCAACAATCCCTTTATCTGTCTCTTCATCACATATGTTTCCCCGATTTTTCATAGTACAAATGTGAATTTAGGACAGCGGCTATTGCATGCACAGGATGGTGTAAGTGGATTCCCTTATCTGTCTCTTCAACATGTTTCATCAATTTCAATAATGTTATACCTAAAAGTACACATATCATTCCATGATAAATGGGGTGTGATGTCACTTGTCGAGTTATAATTGGACCTTTATCATTTGTGGTTATGTGTGTATTATTGAGTATTTACCATGTTTGACCTGGTCATCACGTAATGTCAGCACATGTGTCCCATGCTTCCTTGTGTTACTCTGGATTGAGGCTTATGGACTTCAGTGGTCTATTCTATAGACTTCTCTTAATGGAAGGAATGTAATTCTTTTGGGTGATCGAATGTAACATCTTAATTTTACTCAACATGATATTGCTCGCTTTACCCCTAAGTTGGACTCATGGTTTTTAAATGCGTCTTGTTGTATAAAAGTAATGCTCACACACCCGCACAAATTATCTCCCCCATATTGACGGTGCAAAGGTTGACCCATTGGTTAGGCAAAGTATTTCTTTTAGAATAATTTCTACTAGCTGTGTTATTTGTCGTTTCACTTATTCAAGGAGTCCGCTTGCAAGAACCCTCAAGTCTATCATCATTCTTCGTAAATGCATTCTTAGCATAGTAATAAAGGCTCCTGGCATTCATCCCTATTGGGAGTGATGTCATAACCCAAAATTTTCATTCCTATTATTTTTAAATAATTTTGAATAAGAAAATCAAATAACAATTTGATAAAACTGGCTTGGTGCGTACCTGAAACCCTATGGGACTTTTCCAGAGTATAAGAACCCCCACCCCAAAGAGGGCCGCTAAATCCCCAAATATAGGTTTTAACAAAAATATTTGAATACTATTATAATTAAGATTCAAATTTCTTTTTTTAAAACGGATAAAATCAAGCCAAATTATTCAAATTTATTTTTGAAAATGGACCAAATCAAAGCAACTTATGTTTAATTGTATATAAATTTGTTTTTGGCATTCTAACTTTCTGAATCTTTTGAAAATAAAATTTCATCCATTGTGGCCCCTTTTATCCTCTTCTAGATTTTTTTTTCTATTTTTTAAGGATTAATTTATTTTTCTATTTTTGAAGGATTTGTTTTTTTTATTTGAACTATTTAATGCACATGTGCATCACACGTGAATTTTTTCAACATTATTTGTAATTATTATTTTTTTATCATTAATTAAGTGTTAAATTCATATTCTTAATTAATAAAAAACATAAACATAAATATTATTATATTAATAAAATATATTTAAATTTATACATTTTATTATAATATTAATTTAATGAAAAATTTTAATTAAATTTATATGGCTAAATTTGGAGTGCTAAATTTCATAAATAGTTTCAATATTTTTTAGTATAGTTTATATTAATATTAAAATAGATTTAATTTCATTAGTCAACTTTCAATAGATTTAAATCCCTTTAATATAGACAATAATAAAATATATATGTAAATCAAACAATCATCTTTAAAATATAGAATTTATCTATTTTAATTTCATATATGTATATTATCTTATGAGATATAATTTATTTGTAACTTATCAAACATAAATTAATTTTATTTTCTTATCATTCCTTGTCTTACTAATCAATATTCTATTCTTATCAAAACTATTTAAATTTTTATGTATTTAAATATTATTTATCCATATTTCGTTAATCTAGATATTTTGATTTAATTTTTAAATTAAATGTGTTTTTATTAATATACATCTTAAATTTTTATTTTAAATTGATCTTATAATCTCCAAATCATCCATAACTTATCAATTCTGAAATTTGTAGATAATCAATTTCAAGTCAATTTTCATATTTTGAATAATTCTCTTATAATATCTTATTCATTCATAACGTATCAATTTTTACATTAAATTTTTAATCCATGTCTTATAAATTTTGAATTATTGCTTTAAAATAAATTTTAAATAATTTACTATTAATCTGTAAATTAATAAATTTATAATTATTTTCTTGTATCTTATTAAGCCGTACTTTTAATTTAAAATTATAAATTTATTTTTAATCCATATCTTAAATATTTTTAGTTAAGCCAATCAATCAAATTTTGAAAAAAAAAATATCAATTTTTTTTAAAAAAAATTATATACTTTACGAAAAATATAACCAAAATTATACCATCCAATTTCTAACCAAACATATTTGATTTGATGATTTTGATAAATAATATTTAACATTTCCTATGAAAATTAAGTTAGACTAAGATGATATTAAAAAACAATAATATATAGCCATATAGGAAATTGGGTTATTGAACAAACAAACAAATAAATAAATAAACAAAAAAAGAACAAATTTAATAACCGTACACTCTTTTTGTCTCTATGTCTTTTGGTGATCAAAATTAAAAAAAAAGTCTAAAAATTATATTCGATCAAAATTATATAAAAAATTAAGAAAAATGACCAAAAAAATCTATGAAAAGTTAGAAATACCAAAATCAGCCACTTTTTAAAATTATACCTAAAAAAATCTCATTTCACAATTTTGAAAACATAAAAGATTAATCTACCCTTATGTAATTAGATCCTTAACATTCCTCTAACCCTTGCTAGGTTATTCCACACCAAAAACATATATTTCTTACAAAACAACAATCTATCTCTATATGACCCAAATCAATCCTCTTAGAGATTATGTTATTATATATCATATTGTGTGTTTCTTATATATATATATATATATATATATATATATATATATATATATATATATATATATATATATATATATATATATATATATATCATACCTGATATTGTTTATTATTTTTTATTTTATATAATCATAATATATAATTTAAATCTGTGTTGCGCCCTAATGCAGGAGATGATATTTTAATATTCTAAATGCTTAGGCACATATTTTTTTGCTTTGCTATTTTAATGGTGTTATTAATACATATCTATTTTTTTAAAGAAGCATCAACACTTAATGGAGTTCATCATCAAAAACTCAAATTATATTGCACATATCTCACAAAATTCACTTAATCACAAAAAATCTAGAATAAAAAAAAATTGTTAATGCTTCAAGGCTTGGACGATGGCATAAAACAATATATATAGGCTTGGACGATAGCAAAAAATCATGATCAGAGTATAGAACAAACTCGTTGTGGATAAGATAATGTCGCCAATGCCTCAAGGCTTGGACGATAGCATAAAACTCCAAGTCATAGGTGTTGTAGTTGAGTTCTGATTTGCTCAACTTTTGGCTAAAGAATTCAATGGGCTTATGTGTTGGCTTAAAACCGCTCCAACACATAGACAATTCTCGAATCCTCCATCTCATCAATAAAACTTTTATATGAGAGGAAATTACTACATTCTGGTGCAATTAACTTAGGAATAACCTCCTTGTACGGAACAAGAATTATACGAGTATTATCCCAAGTAGAGCTATAAGTGTTTTGTGTGAGACATTTTTTATTTGCAATTTTTGGTTTTTTTTTTTATGTTTATCTAATGAGAGTTTTGATAACCCAAAACTTGAAGAGGAGGATAATTTGATATGAATTGAACAAGACATTCCCAGTTTTGAAGCCTTTATATAAAAACTATTACAACCGCGTCTTTGGCGGGGTTAGAAAACAAAAGATTGATGATAGTAGGTAGACTTACTCCTTTGCAGAGTGTTTTTTGTTCTTCGTTTATGATTCTTCAAATATTTAGTCTTATCTTTCAATGCTTACTATGATTGTTTTATGAGGGTTAAGTATTTATATATAAAACTCATTAATTCTTTTGGAAGGAAACAACATATACAAAAGCCAATGATATAATTAATGTATTCAAGAGCTATACATAATTAAGATTGGGCCAAGTATTTTTGTTGGAAGATTTCAAAGATGGGGACATGTTTTAAATTTAAAATTTGAGTGGTTTCTTGAAGTGGAAGTATCATGAGTTATTGACCCTCTCCAGTTTATTAATGTTTAATTTCTAAGGTTAGAATCATTAAAAATTCTCCAGTGGACAAGGTCGTCAAGTTGGTGAGATTAGTTCATAATGTTTTCATATAAGTGTAAGTAGAGGTGGTTAGGTTAGGCTATGTAGACTGTCATCCTTGATTTTTAAATATTACTCATGTCTTGCCCCAAATGTACATGCACATATGCAAGGCCATGCATTTACATTTGTTTGTGTACTTATGCCTTTTGAAGTTAAAATGATTTTGGTGTTCATATTTTAAAAGTGTTTATGAATGCCTAGGCCTATAGTTGATGGACCTATTTGGTCTATACTTTAAAATTCAATCATTTAGGCCCTATTTGGATCCGCAGTGGGATGACTTCAATAATATAAATGATTAAATGTTGATTGTTTATGTTCACACTGTTTTGTGTACACTAGTATTGTTGATATGTACACCCTTATGTCCTGTTATACCCATTTGAAATGTTTATTGTTTAGTGTTGTTAAATGGACAATGAAAAATGCGAGATTTATGTTTATAATGTTCTGTGTACGCTGATATTCTTCATATGTACACCCTTAAAATTCTTTGTAGTTGTAGGGGTATCTATAAGGTTTTATTTGGAATTATTTATTAAGAAAGAAATCAGGACTGAACCTCCATTCGGAACCTAAAAAATTGAAGTTATACAAAGGAAAAGAAGATTAAACCTTGGTTCTTAAAAACCTGAAAGTATCACATTATGATAGAGCAATCTCTTTGTAGGTGAAAAAAGCATTAGAGAATTGACCATGGAGGTTTTGTTCTTTTTTTTTAATCAAATTAGTTGTAAATCTATGGGGATTGGCTGACATCTACTAGTACACTTAAACATTGTCTTGTAGATTATCATGGAGCACACCATGAACTATAAGTTAGGGATAAAAACTGCAAGTGCATTTCCCCATTGGGATACTTATGTAGCATTTATGTTGTTATATTTAGGGTTGCATTAGTTAATTAGGCTACTCCAACCAAATATAAAAAAATAGGATTATTTTTTATCTCTAGTCTGAAAAATGGGTTTCTTATACAATCTGAAGGAACATTAGGCATGATTACTGGCTCATGTGACTTTCATTTTGTTAGTTTCTACAAATTTTCATGCATAGATGTTGATGAAATAAATGACATTGATGCCTACTTTTATGTTGCATAAGTCATTCTTATAGGGATAAATTCCACATCCTAATGTACATTGTTATACTTCTTAGGTACATTGTTATGCTTTATATGTACACTGATGAATCATTCTTCTAATTATGTAGTATGAGGGATTGTTCATCAGTTATTCTAACATAGTTTTTTTCACGTTGTCAGGTTAAAACATAATGGCTCATCCGCAGAAAATGACACCACGATGAAGTCTTCAAAACCAAAAAATCGTAGTTTCTGATGAGGATGATCATTTTACCTCCACCAGGAAGACTCAGGCATCATCATCTAGAGATTCTGTGTGTTACAATATGTACATTGTTACGTAGTATGGTGCTGATATTTTATGTATTTTGAACAATAGATATTATTGTCTCAATAACATATTTGTAAAGTTTATTTTGTACATGTTTAATGTTAGTCTTTTATTAGATGATATTTGTAATGCAGGTTCTGACATTATTATGCAATATGTGTACACTGTTATAGATGTTATAGGTTTTGTGTAATACAATATGTACACTATTATGTAGTATGTATACGCTTTTGTGGATGTTATAGGTTCTGTGTTTTACACTGTGAACACTATTATGCACCATGTGTACACTGTTTTAGATATTACAAGTTCTGTTTGTTACACGGTGTACATTGTTGTGCAGCATGTGTACTGTTATAAATATTGCAAATTCTGTGTTTTACATTGTGTACACTGTTATGCAGCATGTGTACACTGTTATAGATGTACGGTGGGAGGCGCGATGGGGCCACTGGAAGTAGTCGAGGGAGGTCAGGGGATGCGATGGGGGGCGCGGGAGGCACAATGGGGGGGGGGGGGCTGGAGGTAGTGTGAGTTTTGGGAGAGATAGAAAGATGTTGGGGGAAAAAAGATAAATCAAATTCATGTTATCTTGAGTTGAGGGTAAAAGAGGAATAAAAATAATAGAGTGGATGGAAAAAAGATGGAATGACTTAAACAAAATACCACCACTAACTGAGAGACCTAAAGAAAACTTAAAACAGTCCAGGGACTTATTGTTAATACAGAGATAGGGTCAGGGACCCCTAATTAATTTTTCCATAATTAAAAGCATATACCCCCTTAAATGAGTTATATTATTTTTTAAAAAATTAAAATATTTGTGGACTGAAATTGGTGTTAGAAAAAAAAATTGTAAGTCACATTATGCTTTTATTTTTTGTTTCCTGGGGATCAAACTGAGATTACATTTTATGTAGTGAAGGTTTATCGTTATGGAGTAAAGGTAATCATTTAAACTCATATTATCTAAAATAAATGTCATTTTTTCATAAAGTCATATACTCGCTAATGAGGAAATATATATTAATTTTTTTAAGAAAATATATTATTTAAAAAAAAATTAAAAAAAAATTCAAATAACCCCCTGTAAACTACAAAGGAACGTTTCCTGTAAAAATTCAATTTAAAGAATATTCATATAATATTCTTCATATGTCAATGAAAATTTAATTCGTGGTGTTATTTAAATTTACATAGATGTTGTATAGGGTTATATAAATTTAAAAAAAAATAAGTGTTGTGAGATATGGTGGATAACCACCACTTCTCTAACCTATAACCTCCCCCACTCTTCAACTCCATAACCTCCCCCACTCTTCTATTCCATAACACTCCCATTAGTGCCCCACTATCTCCCCCTCACCTCTATAGACTTGTAACTCTCCACCTTTGGGATTCCTCTATGCACCCTATAAATAGAGGGGTTCTCTCTTGTATTCAACCAACAATATAGTGAATAAGAATCTCTCTCTACTTCTCTTCTATATGCTTGTGTGCTTTATTTATATACTCTTATATATCATATTCTATTTAGTTTACAACACGTTATCAGCACGAGAAGCTCTTTGTTAAAGAGAAAGGTTTGTATCGATGGGTTCTTAATGATCTATATCAAAAAAAAAATATACTCTCCTTTGATGTTATGTATTTTTATGTAAATCATCTACTACATACATATGATTAATTTTTTTTTTTTTCAATATGCATGGAACCGTATGAAAATTATCAAAATTTTTCATACATATGTTATGATATGATTAATTTATGAAAACTAGTATGCAATTTTTTTATGCAACAGTATGCGGCATCTATCATTTGATTATTTATTTTTCATGTAACTGTTTCATGTTTGTCATCTTTTTTTTAAATATTATACATCTATGTGTAGAACCAGAAGTTCTCACAAATATCAATTAATTTGATATTTATATTTGATTTGAAATTCATTTTAATGTTACAATGTCATGTGTCCCTATAGGATCATACAAAAATTGTAATTACATGGATCCCTGAAGGACCATGTAGAAGTTATGAATAATGTGTTCCAATTAAGACCATGCAAATTTTATTCTATCCCTGAAGGATCATGTAAAATTTTATTTTATTCTATCCCTGAAGGACTACAAAAATTATTACATGGATCCTTGAAGAATCATGTAAAAGATATGATTAAAAATGTCCCTGAAGGACTTATTATATTGTATCCATGAAGGATCATACAAATTTTATTTTATTTTATCCCTGAAGGACTGTACAAAAATTATGATTATATGAATCTTTGAAGGATCATGTAAAATTTTATTTTGTTCTATCCCTGAAGGACTATACAAAAATCATGATTGTTCGTGTCCCTGTAGGACCAAACAAAAGTTATATGATATATTTTTCAGGTCCTTGAAGGACCAAATAATAAAAAAAAAAGGATCCATGTATCCCAGCAGGAACATGTAAATTATGATTAGATTTCACCATCATCATCATCATAATGAAGAGGATTTAAAGATTAATACCTCATTGACAAAGGTCCACCGGCCATTATGCCTCAAATATGCTCCAGTTGTAGCAATATTGAGAGCACCAATTTTATATATTCTCGTTGCCGAACAACGATTTTTTTAAAATATCATATAACTCAACTCAATGGCATAGCATCATTACCCGAAGTAAATGCATTTTATTTTATGTTCGCCATGGAAGTTGTGGTCATGAATGATGAGATCATGATTTATATAGTTGAGAAAGCACAACAATCATAAAGTTTGTAAAATATCTCAAATCACTAGAAGTGATTTGCTATTAAACAAAAGCATAATTGAAGGGAAAAGGGTTGCAGAACAAACCCCTAACACAAGGAAAATGATTGTTATGTATTTGGTGCTTTAAAAATATGGTCACGTACCTGATGTACGATCAGACTTTTATAATTTTTATAATTATAATTTTTCTTTGTTATCTAAAATCCATTTTTCTTATTTTTATATTTATCTTATTTATTTCATTTTCTTTTTTTTTACAAGAATGGCTATGGTTGGTGACATTTGTCTAGCAGACAGCGCTACAACACATACGATCCTACGAAATAAACAATATTTCTCGACATTGACATTAATCAATGCAAATGTTAATACCATTTCTGGTACTACGAAATTAATTGAAGGCTCCGGAAGAGCAAATATAATATTACCAGGAGGTACAAAATTTTGTATTAATGATGCATTATATTCAGCAAGATCCAGAAGAAATCTGCTAAGTTTTAAGGATATCCGTCTTAATGGATATCATATTGAGACTATCAATGAAAACAATATGGAGTATTTATGTATTACTTCAATTGTTTCAGGCCAAAAACATGTATTAGAGAAACTTCATGCTTTCTCATCTGGGTTGTATTATACAACCATAAAAACAATCGAATCATATGCTGTAATGAACCAGAAGTTCTATGATTCAGATATTTTTACACTTTGGCATGATCGTCTCGGGCATCCAGGATCTACAATGATGCGTCGAATAATTGATAATTCATTTGGGCATTCGTTAAAGAACCAGAAGATTCTTTTACCTAATCACTATCAATGCACTTCGTGCTCACAAGGAAAATTGATAGTTAGACCATCCCCTACAAAAGTCAATGTTGAGTCACCAACATTTTTGCAAAGAATCCAAGGGGATATATGTGGCCCAATCCACCCCCCATGTGGACCATTCAAGTATTTTATGGTATTGATAGACGCATCTGCTAGATGGTCGCATGTTTGTCTATTATCCACTCGGAATGCTGCATTTGCAAGACTACTTGCTCAGATAATCCGATTACAGTCGCATTTTTCGGATTATCATATAAAGTCAATACGTCTTGATGGAGCTGGTGAATTCACATCGAAAACTTTTAACGACTATTGTATGTCGCATGGCATCGATGTTGAACACCCTGTTGCTCATGTGCACACCCAAAATGGATTAGCTGAATCATTTATTAAGCATCTTCAGCTAATTGCACGTCCTATGCTTTTGAGGACAAAATTACCCGTTTCAGCTTGGGGTCATGCTATATTGCATGCAGCAGCATTAGTTCGCCTTCGGCCAACTGCTTATCATCAATATTCCCCTTTACAGCTCGTACTGGGTCATCAACCAAATATTTCACATCTTCGAATTTTTGGTTGTGCTGTACAAGTTCCTATTGCCCCTACACAACGAACTAAAATGGGCCCTCAACGTCGATTGGGAATTTATGTAGGCTTTGATTCTCCCTCTATTATAAGATATCTTGAACCATTGACAGGGGATGTTTTTACCGCTCGATTTGCGGATTGTCATTTTGATGAGACAATATTCCCGTCATTAGGGGGAGAAAATCCGTCGCCAGAAGAACGACGTGAACTTATATGGAAAACTCCATCTTTGTCTCATCTTGATCCTCGCACTAATCAATGTGAAACTGAAGTGCAAAGAATCACTCATCTTCAAAGAATTGCGCATCAATTGCCAGATGCATTCAATGATGCAGCAAAAGTGATGAAATCACATATTCCAGCTGCTAATACTCCAGCTCGAATTAATGTTCCAATAGGAAAAACTGCTAATATGCCGGCTAATGAATCAACAAAAACACGCCTGAAGCGTGGAAGACCTATAGGCTCAAAAGATTCAGCTCCCCGAAGGAGAAAAACAATGAAGAATAATTCTCTAGAAGAGTATGAAACACTTGAAAGACCCACAATAATAACTCCTATAGAGGAAGAAGTCCCTGAAGTGACACAAGTCCCTGAAGAGACTGACGTCCCTGAAGTGACGCCCGTGCATGAAGAACAAGTACATGGAAATGAAGAAATTTCCATAAATTATGCAAATTCACAAATATTGTGGGATCGAAAGCAAGTGCTTGTTGATGATATATTCTCATTTGCAGTAGCTACAGAAATCATTTCAGATAATGATTTAGAACCACGTTCAGTGGATGAATGCAGACGAAAAAATTGTTGGCCACAATGGAAAGCTGCTATTCAAACAGAATTGGATTCACTTGCAAAACACCAAGTATTTGGACCAGTAGTCCTAACCCCTGAAGGTGTTAAACCAGTAGGATGTAAATGGGTGTTTGCGAGAAAACGAAATGAAAGAAACGAGATTGTTAGATACAAAGCTCGTCTTGTGGCACAGGGTTTCCTGCAGAGACCTGGGATAGATTTTGAAGAGACATATTCTCCTGTGATGGACACAATCACATTTCGGTATTTAATTAGTCTTGTAGTCTCAGAAGGACTTGACATGCAGCTAATGGATGTGGTTACTGCATATTTATATGGAAAATTAGATACCGACATTTATATGAAAGTTCCTGAAGGACTAAAATTGCCTGAAGCAAAACCACGAAATATGTACTCAATAAAGTTAAGACGATCCTTGTATGGATTAAAGCAATCTGGACGAATGTGGTATAACCGTCTTAGTGAGTACTTAATAAAAGAAGGATATGTCAATGATCCAATATGCCCCTGTGTATTTATTAAGAAAATGGAACTCGGATTTACCATTATTGCAGTATATGTTGATGATATTAATCTAATTGGGACTCCTGAAGAGCTCAAAAAGGCTTCCGAATATCTGAAAAAGGAGTTTGAAATGAAAGATCTTGGAAAAACAAGATATTGTCTCGGCTTGCAAATTAAGCAAAGTTCAAATGGGATACTTGTTCATCAAACAACATATGTTGAAAAAATCCTGAAGCGTTTTAATATGGACAAATGTCATCCATTAAGTACTCCAATGGTAGTAAGGTTACTTGACCCCAAAAAGGATCCTTTTCGTCCAAAAGAAGATACTGAAAATCTTCTTGGTCCTGAAGTACCATATCTTAGTGCAATTGGTGCCTTATTATATTTGGCCCAATGCACTAGACCTGACATTGCATTTTCAGTTAATTTATTGGCCAGATTTAGCTCTGCACCAACTCGAAGGCATTGGAATGGTGTGAAGCACATTTTTCGTTATCTTCGTGGAACGTCAGACATGGGTCTATTCTATGCAAAGGATTCCAATAATGGTGCACAACTAAAGGGTTATGCAGATTCAGGATATCTTTCAGATCCTCACAAGGCTCGCTCACAAACAGGCTATGTATTCACTTGCGGTGGCACAGCAATCTCTTGGCGATCTACGAAACAGACTTTGGTCGCCACGTCTTCTAACCACTCTGAGATTCTTGCACTCCACGAAGCAAGCCGGGAATGCGTGTGGATAAGGTCTTTGGTTCATCATATTCGTACTGCATGCGGACTATCTCTCATTACAGATGTTCCAACAACTATATATGAAGACAATGCAGCATGCATTGCTCAAATCAAAGGGGGATATATCAAGGGAGATAGAACAAAGCATATTTCTCCAAAATTCTTTTACACTCATGAGCTCCAGCAGAGACATGAAATTGATGTTCAACAAATTCAGTCAAAGGACAATCTTGCAGATTTGTTTACTAAAGCTTTGTCGACATCAACATTCAAGAAGCTGGTGTATGAAATCGGGATGCGACGAGTTTGCGACCAAAATTCTTGAAATCTTGTACTTATGAGGGGGAGTAATTTTTGATGACATTTTGCGAACTGTACTCTTTTTCCTTCGCCTAGGTTTTGTCCCATTGGGTTTTCCTGGCAAGGTTTTAATGAGGCAGTGTCAAACGCATACACTATTATACGATTAAGTTACATTGTACTCTTTTTCCTTCGCTTTGGTTTTTTCCCATTGGGTTTTCCAAGCAAGGTTTTAATGAGGCAATTTTCTTAGCGTGGTGGTCATCCAAGGGGGAGTGTTGTGAGATATGGTGGATAACCACCACTTCTCTAACCTATAACCTCCCCCACTCTTCAACTCCATAACCTCCCCCACTCTTCTATTCCATAACACTCCCATTAGTGCCCCACTATCTCCCCCTCACCTCTATAGACTTGTAACTCTCCACCTTTGGGATTCCTCTATGCACCCTATAAATAGAGGGGTTCTCTCTTGTATTCAACCAACAAAGTGAATAAGAATCTCTCTCTACTTCTCTTCTATATGCTTGTGTGCTTTGTTTATATACTCTTATATATCATATTCTATTTAGTTTACAACAATAAGGGATTATATAGATTTTATCCAAAATTTAAAACATACGTGAACTCAAATTAGGGTTACTGCATTGAATACTTCTTGACATTACCAACTCCCCCCGGTCTCATCTTCACCTCAGTCAAATCCCAATTTTCTAAACTCCATGCCAGGTCTCATGAATTTTTTAAACGTCAGCCTATACGTCAAAAGGTTAAAAGTCCTTGAAGACCATAGTGAAAAATGAACTAAAAAAATAAGGAAAAAGTCTAAATAACCCTCTATAAACTGACTAAAATTCATATAACCCCTTAACATTTCTTGAAATCCATATAATCCCTTAAAAATATTTAATAAATCTAAATAACCTCGTGAATGAAATTTCTGTTGATAGATAATGAATATTTTGTGAATATTTTATTAAAAAAATCCTGGCTGAAAACATAATATACTAAAACCTCCCTACAATGTAAATGTGAAAAATTCTATGAAAAAGATTATTTTACCCTTTTAGATAGATTATAAAACCTATCTGGAGGGGTAAATTCGTCATTTACAGATGATTTTTTGCATTTTTTACACATTATGGATTTTTTTTTTTTTGGTATACTGTGTTTTTATTCAGGGTTAAACAAACATAATATTCACAAAATATTCATCATTTGTCAACATAAATTTTATTCAGGGGGTTATTTGGATTTACTAAATGATTTCAGGATGTTATTTGGATTTCAAAAAAAGTCAGGGGTTATATGGATTTTAGTCAGTTTTTAGGGAGTTGTATGGATTTTTCCCAAAAAATAATTGACTAGTGCTTCAGCTTAGGCAAACAAAAATTTCGTATAACAACATTATGTTAAGAGGATGACAAATTATAAAAAATAAGGATGCATGTTAAATGAATTTCAGAAGGCACGCACCATAGGTCATTATCAAACTTGTGTTGTGTAAATAATTGACTACTAAATCTATAAATGTAATGATAACAATACAGTAAGGGGCCGTTTGGTTCAGCGGAAAGCTGATTTTAAGTCATAATTTATAAGTGCAAATTATATAAGTTCTGATAAGTTTTAATCAGTTCAGAAGAAAAACTGTTTGGTTCAGCGGAAATTATAAGCACTTATTGCAAATAAGTGTGTTTGGTTCAGTACAAATAATAGAGCTTATTATAAGGGTAGTTTGGTCCATTTAATAAGTGTTGAATGTAATTTGATGTTTGGTTGAAAACATGAAAACATGCTTTGAGATATTAAAGATTATTGTTTTTTCCATTAAATACATCAACCACTAATGCCCTATGTAGAACAATGAAATATTTTCGTGGATTAGTCTACACGTGAAAAACAAATATTTTGTGTTAAATGTGTCAAGAACTCTGATAATTATAAATTTTCATCTATCTGTGGAGATTGCAAAGAAGAAATTGGAGCACAAAAATTTTCAAATGCCATTGTTGAATAATAGGGAGAGCAAAAAAATGAATTATATCACTTGTAATCTGAAGAATGTTACATAAACTACTGAAAATATGCACCCATTAACCCGGTTTCTCAGAGAAGAAGAGTCCACAGACAAGAAAGAACCTAATATATTAGTTGGTCCGCCATAGGGATTAATTATAACATGATTTGAAGATTTCAACACTCCGAAACATGGGGTATCCTTAATATGTTACAATCCTAAACATGGGGTAACCCTAAACAGTTTATTACTTTCCACATTCTAAGGGAATCGATCATAGTTAGCACATGAAAAGGTAGTCGAACAAAATGATAAGTGCAAAATGAAACAGGTAAGTAGATATTGCAATAGTTGTGGCACTACTATTTCTGATTTCTTGGTGGTCTTCTTATTCCCATTGTACATGTCAATCTCTAACCCTCTTTTTTCCATATTTGTTAAATTGTTAAATTGATAAAATTTTACCTCGGAAGGGTTAATGTGGCCACGGCGACGGGTGGTTCAGACGGCAAGCGACGAGGATGGATTGATGCGGCGTCGGACGGTGAAACAACTCGTTCTTCCGTGGAGATGCGAAGAGGAGAGATGATAGAGATGTTGTGGTGGTCGATCTGCCGAAGAGAGAGGGTGTTGCGCGACGGAGGTCTGTCTTCTTCGCTCGCGGGGCAGAGAGACAGGTGAGAGAGATCTGGGAGGGCTCGAAGAGAATGGGGTGAGGAGAGAGAGAATGTCAAAAACTCCCCTTATATACCACTTGTAATTATTGATAAGTAGAGGGGGTAGAACCGTCATTTCAGGTCCCCGTAAATTACCGATTGCTGTTGAGCAGAATAAAAAGTGACGGGGAACAGCTGAAATTTTTTGGGTAACTTTAGTTGACGGAGGAAATGATTCATGACTTAATTGGGTGTCAACCAAACAACCAATTTACATAATAAGTGCTTATTTTCCTCTTTCAGCTAAATAAGTGCTGAAATGAGTGTCAACCAAACACGGCCAAATGGGAAGGCAAAACTAGTCAAGACAACTAGATGACCACATGATATAACTACTACAAGACCAAATCCAAACAAAACATATGGGTGGAAAAATAAATACTAAACGCGTTGAATCTTTCCAAATCACCAGGGCTATATATAATGTATCAACTACGTGTAAATATCAGAAACAACACAATCTAAAATCTTGCACCAAACCCCACTTTAGAAACAAAATGATGAAACTCCAAATCCACACTAGGCCTCTCATCCTCTTCATGATCCTCTCCATGGCACTGCAAGCTCCCCCTGCCCTCTGCGCGGACCCTGACCCGCTCCAAGACTTCTGCATCGCAGACCTCTCGACGACATCCACCCCAATAAACGGATTCCCGTGCAAGCCAGCGTCTAATGTCACAGCATCCGACTTCATCTATAACGGCCTAGCTGTAGAGGGCAACACTACGAACCCGTTCGGCTCCAACGTGACACCGGCCAACGTCCTCGCCTTCCCGGGACTGAACACTTTAGGCATCTCGATGAACCGGGTGGACCTCGCGCCGGGTGGACTCAATCCCCCACACCACCACCCCCGTGCCTCGGAGCTCGACATCGTCTTAAAGGGAGAGGTGCTGATCGGGTTCATCTCGAGCGGGAACGTGTACTTCTCGAACGTGTTGAGAGAAGGACAGATATTTGTCATCCCGAAAGGGATGATCCACTTCCAGATGAACGTGGGGAAGGAGAAGGGGCTCCTGATCACCACCTTCAATAGCCAGCTCCCAGGGGCCGTTGTTGCTCCCCTGGCGCTCTTTGCGGCAAATCCGGCTGTGCCGAACAAGGTCTTGACCAAGGCTCTTCAGGTGGATGAGAGTGTTGTGCAGCTCATCAAATCCAAGTTTGCTGCTTCTTCTTAAGGAACTGTATAACCTGATTGGTTTCCTATTCATGGGTTGTAGACTTGTACAATAAAAGCCCTTGAATCTCATTCATTGTGCTATAGAATATGTATTTATTTAAAAGAGATTGAGGGCTCCAATATATTTGAATTTGTCTTATAATGTTTAAGTTTTAGATTTTGGAGTGTGGCCACTCTAGAAGACAATAATGATAAAGTATAACGGGTCCACATGCATAAAGAGAATCAATTAGCTTTTCTTGGACACTGAAAATCAATGGAATCTGTAACATATTTTGTACACAGTTCTGTTTGATTTTTATATCAACATAATATTCTTAGCAATGGTTCAAGATACAAACATGAAGAAGTACCCATTTGACAAAGCCCTGATAAAAATTAATTCCATTCTTATGGTTCTAAAACAAGGATAAGAATCAGTTCCAATTACAATATCATAAGAATGGTTACTCAAGAAACCTCCCAGACAACATGTATTAACTTGACAATAGAAGACTCGAGTGTCTTTCTCCTCCTGCTGTCTTTCAATTTGACAAATCATCCAATGCGCCTGTTGAAAATCATCCATGGAACGAATGAGGAAAACCAATGGACAGATGATTTAGTATCAAAAACATCATTCAAAAACAGGAAGTTATAAACTGGTAATAAAATCTTTAAAAAAACACATTCAGGATGGCAAGAATAATGTATACATGGACTATAATCATGATGGGAAATGAAGTTCATCATCATCATCATCATCATTGACAATATAATGGATCAAATCACCTGCAATTTACTGAGATCATTGGTGAACTCCTATGACGAGGGGGATATCAAGGTCTCACCTCCAAAGAAAATATAAAAAAAAAGGAAACTTCTTCTTATGGTCCACATCAAACTCCCACATTAAAGCAAGGGACACAAGATGTCCAATATTGTGCCATAAAACACAACTGATTTGAGCATTAAAGCAATTTTTAAACAGAATCATTGCATCTCTTGTATTTTTAGTATATAAAGAATTATTGAATTTAAGAAGATAGTAGAGTATTCCAATAGTAACTCAGAATCTATAGAAAAACAACTAGAGGACAATGGTTGACCCCTTATGCGGTGTGTTGGTGTATTTGGATTACACAGAATGTGTTATCTTCCAACATAAGAAAACACATGGATAACTATATCTTCCCTTCACAGATATTGGGTCAAAATTGTTTCAAGGGTTGATACACCATGTACCATTGGCGGGAGGTGAATAATTTGGGTTTTTTACTGTGATGGTTCTTCCTTTTTGGTGGAGTCTAATATCTTTCCTTTCCTTCTTTTCCTTTATTTTGTATGGAGATCCCTCCTCTCCTATCTTGTTCGGGGCTTCTTTTACTATTAAGATTGTTCCAATACCCCTTGTCAAAACAAAAAGGCAACTAGAAAAAGGCATCAATTGAGCTCAGCTATTACTTTCCAAATGTTGTAGACCCGTGTTACATTATAATTACCGTAAAACATAAACACAAACACAGATGTGCACTAACAGTTGTGCTCCCTTTCTATGATTGATGAACCCAGATTGGAACAAAACTCTTATTATTATTCAGAACAGATGCATGGTTGTTGAGCTTAAATTGGACAATAAGAAAGACAGAAATAATATTTTTCAGATGCAATTAACTGTGAAACTGATTTTCCATCATTCTTTACATAAAACACTATGTATTAAAAAAGAAAAAAATACACCACACAAATTCATTAGATCAACATGTAGCATTTCTATTCAGATGCAAGGCAGACTATGGAGGAAAGAAAACTATTTCATAATCTCAGACTTCACCTTCAACCAAAAATGGAGTTTCCTTGGAATAAGGGGAGCAATAAGAAATTCTTATTTCCTCTTTTTCTGTGACCATGTGGGTCCATATACTGCCAGATGCGTGCGACCAAAGCGACGGTCAGCTACCTGTGAGAAGTCCATGCTTTTTTATGAGAAAATTGGTAAACACATGAAAATTTTAAATTCAGAATCTTGGAATTCGACCATGCATCTAAAAATCACCTGGAGATGTGAGGATTGTCCAACCTCATTAATGGTTTGTTCAACAATGATGTAATATGATATTTCAATGATGTAATATGATATCTCAAAACAAATAATAAGATATCATCCAAAATCTTAGATTTCATCTTCAAATGTTCATAATTACACAGTTTGAGCTTGTGCAACTAGGGAAAAACAATTCAATCCAGTAAACGAATAATCAAGTGGAGGTTGTGAGAAGTCATGTTCAGAGTATGTTCATTTGATTTACTGGTTTCCTGTTAGAATTGCATGCTCAATAGATCTTTGCTGTGACTTCATAAGTGTATGACTTATCAATATATCACAATCCACAATTAAACAAAGTTTCTCCTTTCTCCGAGGAATAAATCTCGAAGTATTGTACTTGGGAGGTGAGTTCGGAAAGCACCTTTACAAGGCATCCACAAGAATCCAACATTGCAGTCCCTAAGGGGTACTCCACTAACTAAAAAAAAAGAATGCAGAAGAAATTAAAAATACACTAAAATTAGCTGAATATGCAGAGCATGAAGTAGTAGTATTTCTATTAAAGGGTTGCACAACATACAATAAATGTGTCTTTTCCAACTAAACAAGACATTGCAAGTTGCTCCATCAATATGCTGTAATCGACTGCTGTATAGGGGGGTGTGACACTAATGTAATCAAATGGTCCATCTTTACCTACAAGTTGGAGCAACATAGTTAAAATGCCATATGCAGCTGCAATGGCATAAAAAACTACAGGTAAATATTTAAATTCATATACATACATAGAGAATGCTCAGCTTGCTCCAAGAAACTTTCAACACGGACTCTATGTATAACAGAAACATCAAGAAATCCAGTCCATTCTAAATTTGGTCTTAAGACTTCAGTGACTACCCAAGGATCCATTTCAACAAAATGCACCTGCAAGATAGACAGATCCTCTGTAATTTAGAGGGTGAAACTAGATACATATATGAGCACCCACATAAACGAAACAAATTATGGATTCTATATACATACATCAAAAACAGCATAAACTACTTCCGAATGGTTTAATTCAGCCATACGGTTCCTATCATGTGATAAAGATATGTCAGGAACCCGCAGTAGGTCCATTTTCTACCTCCATCCAAGTCTTAGATCTTCTCCTTTCTTTCTTCCAATTATTATTCTGATAGATGCAGTCAATGAAAAGCATTCACATGTTTACACCATCTAGGGTAGTGATGCACCATTTCATATCCTATTGTAAGCTCCTCAGATTATTCTACATTAATCTTACTAAAAAGTCGTCAAATAATCTATTTACTTGTCAGTTCAAATCTTACAAACAGAGGACACAAAGATAGAAAATTTCCATACTGGTAAAGCTCCATGTACAACATGGTATGTCTGGTATGATATGGCTAGCATTGGCATGTTTCAAGAAGCTAACGAGTCATCAAATCATATGATGTATAAGGGCATACTAAAATCCTTTAGTCTATGTCTGACTCATTGCCGCGAGGCATTGTTGTTGTACCCTTAGAAATTGAAATGGATTCTCCGACAGTCAAATGGTTGGCTAAACTTCATTGTTGGATACTAAACTGCATTCTGATGCAGTGCTGTAGGTGGGTGACATGGGCTTGCCGCATTTTTCCACAGGCGACCATGATAGTATAATAACAAACAAAAGGAATATAATGGGTCAAAGACAGGCGCATGATGGAACTTCATGAAAAAATCATTCATATGAATTGAAGTGATTGATGTGTAAAGGAAACATCAATTAATCTTAAAACATTCCTTGATACACTAGCATTGTGAACAATATTGTATAGAAAAAAAAATTCAACATGCAATCTGGCAAGTCGGATTAAATAAACTTTAAGAATTAAAAAAAAAAGGGCAAACCAAAATTGGTCAGTTAAAAAACATTAAAAAACATCTAACACCATCCAAATGTCCCATAATGTATCATATAGACATGGTTCCAGAAGAAATATGATGAAAACCTCATAAAAAAATAATTGTTGGATGCTTTACGTTTGGATAAAATAATGACTGAAGCATAAAATATCAGATATTATAGAACAAAATTAGACTAGCTAACATTTGGTTATGAAGCTGATATTCATGTCATGAGGTAATCCAAAAACCAATATAAACTCTAAGATAAACCATAATTTTAATAAATTATAAATTTCTTGAGCCATAAAAAATAGTTGTCCTCACAGTGTCTTATGTCTTCTTCAACTTCAGATTTATTATCCAATCAAAATACCCGGAAGCACTCTTCCACTTCAACAGATAAGAAACAAAACAGAAACAACAATAGAAATAGAAATATCAATGTGTTTAATACCTGAACTCCAACCATAACCAGTAAACCTTATCAAATCTAGTGGAATTCCCTAAAATCATTTTGAGCCAATTCATGAGGGAAGATATTGATGACACATGTTTTCCAAGTAGAACCTCTCATTTTGGAAAATACAATCATTCATATAATCTAAATACGCCAACACACTGCGTGAGGGATTAGTCATTGGAATTTCACTAGATTGCTTCGATCACCTCGTTTATGTCTCTTCCAAAACCAAAGTGATTCATTAATCGGGAAACAAGTCAATTTAATGGGCATATCTTTGACTCCACTAAAGGAGCAACGAGATCCGAGAGTCGTTTCCACCTTTTCCCAGATCGTCACACTAAACTAACATCCAAAGAAGAGATGGTCCTTCATTTTCTCTTCCAAACCACAAAGTATGCATGTAACATTACCATCATGTGCCCATTTCGATCTATTGACCTTGGTAAAGATCTTGTCAAGCGTGAGCTACATGAAACACCAAACCTTCAATAGAGCAAGGGCGACCCAAATAAGACACTCGAATTGGATGGTGGGGATCCTATCAGAGGGTGCTTGTTGAGCTTTTTGTAGGTCTTCACCGTAATCCAAATCTAGGGGACAACTTCCACTTCACCGAATCTTCTTCTTCCAAATTCAAATCCATATGTTCAAGAAGTGAAGTCGACCCCTCTGCTTCAATATTGTTGAAGCTTCAACACATCCAAGGAGACCAAATAATAGAATTGTCACAAATATGAAGAGTCACATATAAGGTTATTATAATCAAGCGCCACACTGAAAATATCTTTCCAAAATTGAATTTCCACACCATTTCTGGGAGGAATTTAATCTCCTCTTTAATGTCCATAGCTATGTCAAAATGTCTTTCCAAACCTTCGAGAGAGCAACTCTAGGTTGGCGACTCAAAGAAAGCCTTGTAAATCCCGAATGATACTTCTCATGAATCACTCTCGATCAAAGAGATTCCAAATCAATGAGCAATCTCCAAAGCATTTTCCCAAAAGAGCTTTGTTCATTTATTTTAAGATTGAGGACTCACATGCCACTTGCTTTTTGGCACGACAAATAGCATCCCATTTAGCAAGACAATTTCAGCATTTCAAAGAATGATTTATTACATTTTAAGTTTACTTCACTACAGTGGGTCAAACTGGCTCTCTGATCGACAGAAATTCTATATACAGAGCTTTCCATGCTGGGATTTGGACCAAGTTTTAGTGGACTGGCTCTTGTTCCAATCAGCTTAGCATTAAAGAGCTGTTCCGAACCAATCAGACCTGGAAAATATGACGCTTAACTATCATGCTCCCTTTTCATCACTTTCAGAATCCATAGGAAAACTATAAAACAATAAAGAGATAAATTAATTCTAAGAACCAACTGGATCAAGTTTTTATCTGAGCTAGAAAAGATCAAAACTGACACAATACAATCATCGATATGATGTCGATCATGCCAAACTTGAATCAAATTGAAGAGTTTGCAACCCTAATTTGTGGACTGCCACAACTTGATAAGGTAGGAAAAGGATGATAAACAGGAATTCCCCAGTTTAACAGATTTGAAATAAAATCACAAGGATTAGAAGCAAGCAGCATACCAGATACAGAAAAAAATAAACTACAAGTGATCCTCACAACATGAAGGATCCAAGTAGAAAAGGAGAACAAGGAAATTTCATTGTTTATGCAGTAACTTGCAGTTTAAACTCATGCAACAGAGATGCGATTGCTTGATTTCCAACTTGCAAAAAATATATGAGCTAGTAGTCAGGAAGGATGGGTGGGTGAGCAAGTTTTGGTGTGAGCTGAAGGGTCACAGAGCATGGGAGATACCTTTGAGGTGGAATTTTGAAGACTGAGAGGCTGATGAGTACCAGCTGCTTCTGGCAGACCTGTAGGTGGTGTGGATTAGGCCGGAAGTTAAGGATGTTATGATCTGATCCTCGTGGCCTAGCAAGGCTTTCTTTGTGAAGCAAGGCTATGTTTGATTGAGGTTAGACAAGATGATCAGCATGAACAAAAAGATGGAAGGCCACAGAAATTTGGAGCATCCAAAGCCCCCTCAAGTTTCAAAGGTTCCTTTGGCTCATGTATCAAGACAAAATCTTCACAAAGGCATGTGGGCCCAAGGAGAGGCAGCAGCTAGTGTGTTGTGCAATGGGGAATCAGAAATGACAGTTCACCTCTTCTGTGAATGTCCTATGACAAGAGCATTTTGGGCTCTGTTCTGCAGTTCTACGAGTTTTAGTGGGGATCCTGCCAACCTCAAGCAGCGCGGGGAAGAGGGTTAAACCTAAGGGGGGTTGAAGCAAGAAAGCTAAAATCTCTTAATCTTTGGTCAAGGCAGTTGTTTGGACCATTTGGCTTTCTCAGGATCCAGCAATTTTGAAAGGAGCCTCACTAATCTTTGAAACATTTGGGAGGCTTTAGAAATATTCATAAGGGAGTGGGGTGTGTACACTGCTAGAGTGTCGAAAGTGGATTTTGTTAACGGGTGTTTGAATATTGAGAATTGAGATTGTGTGTGATTTATCTGATATGAGCAATAGTTATCTATACTACTGCCAAGGCTAGGGTGTAGAGGCATTGATCTTGTATTTGACAATGCTGTCCGATTTTATTTATGAATTGCGATAGCTTATCAACCTTTTTTCAAAAAAAAAAAAAAAAAGGAGAAAACAGGGCCCATTTAATTTTGATCTACATCCTATTTTGGGAGAAAAGGTAGGAACCCTACCACCAAAATTTATCAGGTCATTAATGGGGTCCTTGATTGACATTCATCTGTAACATGAAGAGACAAATTGCCAAAATAAAAATTTTTTTAAAAAAATGTCCTAAGGACATACATGTTTTGTAACATTTGTGTAATCAAATGGTGCAATATGTTCAAAATAACACAAAAAACCTGAACATAAAAACAATATTGACAAATTTATGCATCAGGAATGTGTCAATACAAGCTTCTATATTAGTATATATATGTATAAAACATAAAGATTAATTGTGTGTGTTTGAATATGCACCTCTGAACATCCACGGCTGATAGCTTCAATCCCAACTGAGCCAGTGCCACTATACAAATCTAACCATCGCCCTTGTCTCAAAAAAGCAGGACTACCACCAGCCACCTGAGGATAACTAAGAACGAACATTATAGATTTCACAGTAGCTGAAATACACGTGCTACAATACTAGCCATGTAAACAGAAACAACTGCAGCTATCTCACAATACTGGTGCCAAGGGAAAATAAGTAGGAATTTCTATTTATATTTTAAGAATTGTCACCTTCAAATACTAAATTTTATTAGGATTACATTTACTCTAGTGGACATGGTACAGTGAGGCAATTGACTTCACCTGTAAGATACCAAAGGCTGCACCTTTCACAACCTCCATCATCGGACGCACATCCATGCCTTTTGGTGACAGTAACTTCTTTCTACGAGCTTTTCCTCCAAGTACCTACGAAAGAAAATATCATAATATAATATATATATAGTTAAAATGGTCATAGAAGCTCGATAGGAAATAACAATGGAAAAATCATAAAGTTCTCTCTCCAAACCACAAGCAATATCAAACATTTGAAGCATTATAAACACTGCAAAGCCAAATTTACATAAGGAGACCTCTCCAAAAAAATTAAAAAGAAGAAAGAGTTTCAGTTTGAAAGGTAAAAACGTAACATAGAAATAGAATATGATCAAAGATATCTCACTGTTGATCGAAACATTGCTATAGAAATCAGCCAGTGAGAAAAGTTCACATATGGGCATGAACTTAAAGGAAAACAATCGCTCATCAATGTGAAAACAATTAAGATATGACCTAAAAAAATAAAAAAAATTCATCTAGTTAAAAATCCTAAAACGCAGATCTAATCTTAAGAAAGATCCCTTTGATAAGGTACATCCAGCCAAAAGGAAGCCCATATTTTTTATTTTTTTTTTGATAAAATGTTATTAAAGTGAGTGTTGCAGAACAACAGAAAACCATAAAAAAAAATATATATATATATAAATCCCCATTGGAAGATATAGCTAGTGGTAGAGGAGACATCTACCAGAAGCCATTCTACCTCTTCAAATACAAATTTGTCCCCTGCAAATGTCACCCTTCTAGAAGGAAGCCCAGAGTTTAGATGTGAAAATGTTCATGTAGATGTGGATTGCAGCTTTCTCTCATTTCCAATATTCCTACTTGTTTCATTTCGTTTTCTTCTCAGTATAAGTCTTGGCAAAATATTTATACACCCCCTCCCTCCAGAAGAAATAAATGGAATAATGTGTATTATGTAATGGAGGCCGAAAGGTCCCTTATATAGTTACAAGATGTACAAACCCTAAAATAGAAAAAGACCAAAATACCCATGACAAAAATTCGAAAAGCTCATGGGGGGCGTTGCCCCCCAACCCCCGGGCCTCCGGGAATAGGCCCAACAACAGGCCTATCCAATAACTCCAATACCTCCCTCCCTCTCTCTCTCCAAATTACAAGCTACTCAACCATAGAGTGATCAGCTCTTTATATTCATGTTCCTCTTCCCAAATAAATTTGCTCCAGGCCCTCAAATTAATTACTACACAATCCCATGCATTGCCCACATAGCATCATCTCTATGTAAATATTCTCTGCTTCCCCGAGAGCCAAACATTCCACTAAATTGAATTGGGAATAAGATGGACAACATCTTAGAGATTTTTGTCCCCTTGTTCGCTGCATGATGTAGATCGACTACTAAGGTATGACCAACTAGGTCGGCATCCTTGAGAATTGAATTACAAAGGGAAAAATTTGAGAAAAAGAAGAAAAAAGAATTTAAATTAGTTACAAACATAAACAAAAATTACAAAATTGTGAGATCTTAGAAGCTCCATCAGAAAAACCAACAAAGGCTAACAAATTCAATATCTAACTTTAGGCCTCAAAATCAAATATAACTACAATTTAAGCAGCCAATCCTATATAATATGAACAACACAACCATCCTAAAAATCCTTATCCACATTTTATCCTAAGAACATATATTCATAATCAATCTAAACGACCTAATCCAGCTTTAACTACATGTTATTCAAAACAACCTATCAAACGTCTAAAACTACACTTCCCTCCCAGTGAGGGAATAAAATCTCTGATGGTTTACATGATAAATTGTCTCTTGATATAGATCGTCAGTCAGACTGCTTAGATAGAGAGATTTGATTTGCATCATCCACTCGCCCTCGAATTCAAATGATTGTGTTGTTAACCCCGTGCTTCATATGGTAGAATAAATTTGATGAACGAATAATCTCATGCCTTGCTTTCATGCTCCATATCACCCTCAACCCCATCATAAAACAAGGTGCGTCAATGTGTTAGATATAGTGGTTCATACACGGCTTTGCATATATCGTCAAACTAAGTCAATGATAATAAGAGCTCTAAATGTGATCTAGTCTGCAGAGACACGGAAAAAATATCACACAAAACCTTGCAAAGTCAATATTACCACGCAAATTTACAAAGCATGGATCTCCTATATAGAACATCATTCTGGAATGCATTGTCGTGATGGGATCTTCCGTGTTAGGGACATGAAGATCCTTCTAACACGGAAGATCCTTTGAGTGGGCCAATCAGAATACATTACATAGGTGGTGCAAAACACAAGTTGTGCATGCATGTTTTTTTTTATAATAAATATCAGTAAAAGTGATAGCAATTTCCTTGAAAGCGGTTTTTATCACAGATATGACATCCTTTTGTTAGATCACACGGGGATTCTGTGTGTGATGATCCGGACTCTACGTTGTCAGCGAAGTTGCCCTACTCTCAACCTCAACATACCCCTTGGCAGAAAGGGGTAGCTCTTGCGTAGGCGATCTTGGGTAGAGTCTTTCAGGGGGGTCACTTCTGATCTCTTTCGGGGGGGTGTCACTTCTGATCCAGGTTTAGGGGCTGGCTCTTGTGTAGGTGATCTTGGGTAGAGTACTCTTCTACCGGGATCGTTTTTCTTGCTCTTTATGCTTTTGATTTTTTCCTTTCTGTATTGTGTTCTCCCCTTTCTTACATTCTTATATAGTAAATGGGTGAAAGCCTACCGTTTCCGTCAAACAAAAAAAAAAGTACTCCTTGGCATGATAAAAGTCATTGTTGACGTCACATCACTCCACCATATGATATACCCATTTAGAGAGGTCCTCGATACTCATACTCCAGTATGATCCAAGTCAAATCGAAGATCCTACCTCTTAGGCACGCCCGTTGCTCCTTCTATGAGAATATCCTATGGAGTATGTTGAGTTGGATAATAAAATTCAATCAAGTCCTTTCAAAATTACTGAAAATTCATATGCAAAGAGTGAATTTGACGATCAGCATCACAAGCAGTTCATAATGAAAATAAAACTCCAAGAGAAATATGGTTAGAAACATCATCTAATCTACGCAAGTAGAAACAAGCATCGCATCACTTTATTTTATCAATATCAAGTAATCAACAAAAGGGAAATGAACCAACCTTTTTTTTTTTTTTTTTTTGAGAATTGGTGCACCCCATGCACAATGGGGTTTGATCCTGTGACCTTTTTTTGAGAGACAAGGGTACTAACCAGCTATCCAAAGCTCGGTTTACAAATTAAATTTCGTTTCTAATTTGAAAAATAACCAATGAACCAACCTTACCAACTACAAGATAACAATCTTAAAATTCATGATTATGAACCCCTGAGCTACACGACCATCAATGCACAATTAAAGCACTTTTTTTTGTTAGGTAAGCACCGAAACTCGAACACTGGAACTTGTGGTTGCAAATTCTATTGCAACCATTGAGCTATGGATTGAAGCCCCCATGCACAAAGCACACATTCACATGAAACAAGCAAAAATCCACTAAAAAAAAAAAAAAGCTTCAGTCATAATATCACTGCTCCACATGAAACTGATCACATTGAATTCCCACTTACTCAAAAACAAGCTCCTTACTACACTCTCATCATAGCAGCATGTGATTAAAAACCCACCATTCTCTCAACAATGAAAGAGAGTTCCCATACCTGAAGCAATTTGTGTGTCGTTCGAGGCGCCTTCGTCTCTTCCGGCAGTTGCTTCTCGACTTCCTCCCTTTTTCGCCTCGACTACAGATGACAACACCACCACCACCACTCATAAAACAAAATTGGAAAAGAAAAGAAAAGAAAAGGAAGGATTCAAAGGTTAAAACCTTCTTATCACGCCGAGGCTCGAGTTCGGACGGATCAATGCCATAACGTTCAAGAAGCAATTGAGTCTTTTCATCGATCACATATGCGTCTCTTCTTGAATCTGATCAAAATAGGATAAAATGAGATACCGATTTGTAATGGACGCACAGATGAAATAAACGGAGAGTGTGCAAGTGAGAGAGAGTCACTGGAAGAGGAGGCTTCGATGGATGGACGTCGAATTCTGGGGGGATTGGGAGAGGAGGTGGTAGAGAAAGGGAGAAGAGGAGATTTAGAAGGGTTGTTGAGGAGGAAGAGATGAGGGAAAACGAGGGAAGAGAGGGTTGATGAAGAAGCCATGACCGTTTAGAGATTTTGGTTTTCTTCTTTTTCTTTTTTTATCGTTCTTTTTGTAAGAGATCAGTTCGTTCTATTCGTGGACTTTGGATGGGGATATTGCCCGAGACTACCGAGAAATGTAATGGATTGGACCGTTCACCGATCAGCCCGCGCTCTGTACAGTACTGACCCATGATTTTTTCATGGATATTTTCTAGAGTGCTGCTACACTAAGTGTTTTTTTTTTTTTTTTAGTTTAAAACATAGATTTATATATTTCGTTATAGATTCAGTGAAGCATACATTTTGTTAGATGAAATGTATACATCATAAAAAAATTTCTTGCACTTACTAAAAATGGGTTCATTCAACTCAAAATGAAGCGATATGGACTTTTATCAAAGCGTTTACTTTATTAGATAATGTTTATTATTTTTAAAATAATGAAAACATGTGAGGTCTGAGTTTTGGTTGGTGAATGTAACTGAGTGTATCATTTTTCTATCTTTTAAGGAAAATGTTGGACTTGTGTTTGTGTATGGTAAAAAGTGAAGGAAAGTGAAGAAAAGTAAAAAAAATTTGTTTTGACCGTTTAAAAAACTAGTATTTGTGTTAAACGAGAAAAAAAATTCATCATTTTTCCTCTCTTAGTTTGTCTAATTAGGAAAGATAGAAAAAAAAATAGGAGAATTTGAGAGAAAGTGATGAAAAATTATTTTACTGCTTTATACCACATACACAAACACCATGAAAATTAATCAAAAGAAAATTATTTTATTTTTCACCATTTTTCCTTTGACCCGGATTCCCTCACTTTCTTTCATTTACCCTTTCCAATTTGTGCAAAAACTCAGTTATTTTTATCAACCAAAACTCAGATCACACATGTTTTCATTTTTTTTTTTTTAAATAAACATCATTTAATGAGTTATATGTTTTGATAGAAAAAAGGTGTATATCGCTATCTTTCAAATTGAATGAACCTATTTTAGTAGGTGAGAAAGAGATAGATCTTTTAAATCTCACTCTCTTAGATCATACTCAATTTGTAAGCATAAGATGATGGTAAACCTCAACCACAAAAATTCTTCAATTAGTGAGGGAACATCCCCTTTGAGGAATTCGCCATGATGAAATGCATCTTCTATGGCCTCGAATCATCAATCAAGTTGGATTTGTTGCAATCATGGCCTAAAAAAAATTGATCAAATCAAGATAGGAAAAGATGCTACGTCTCAAGTTGCCTTCTTTCATCATCCAACTTCTTCTCCGACGACCAGTTGTCAATGTCACACAACATTCATTTCTCCGGCGATCATCCGTCATTTTTTATCCGCTCTTCGGCACCCCAAAAGTTTGTTCCTTAACACAACATTTTTATAATATAAAATCTAAAATTTTACTTTCTAATATATTAAAAAGTGATTATTTTAATAATTTATGTGAATGAAACTCTACGAATCATGATTCAACAAATTTCTGTATGATAATTAAATTAAAACATAAAATAATAAAACATTACAACTATTTGTTTGTACGAGAACGTACCCAATTGAGCCACCTCTTCTTTTTTGCGATTACACAAAGGCTGCATTTGGAAACGCGTTTGAGCGTATTTTTACTTTTAAAAAAAGCAAAAGTGCAAATGTATTTTCAAACATCTTTGGAAAAAATAATTTAATTAAAAAGTTTGTTACAGCTCTTTATACAAAAAGTATGCTTTTTAAAAATCAAAGGAAGTGAGCTTCTTAGGAATCGAGTTTTATTAAGCTACTTATAGAGATCATCGGTTCTGCTGGAACCAGATGATGCCACGTGTCAGTTGATCAACGGATATGATAATATTAACTGCATCTGAGCATTTGGGATATCCGAATGATAACACCCTCAATAACACCTGGTGCCGATCATAACGTCTAGACTTTATTCAGTTCGAACGTTATGAGCACATGAATGGTCTAGTGATAATAAAAGGGGAATGTCAAGAGGTACGATTTCTAAGTCCAACATTCTTATCACTAAAATATCATCCCAACTTGGTCGTCGGTCTATTTTTTATAGGAAACACTCCACCCTCGTCCAACTCGACGATGACTAATCAGAAAGGCGATCTCCCTGATCGTGGAGGCAACAAACACCATAAATCAATAGATCATTTTTGACATTCAAAAGTTCCCCTCCACACTACTTTATTAAAAATCATATTTTTCTAACGCATTTTCACACCCAGCGCAATCTATTATGAAATTTGACTTTATTGGTTTTAAACAACCTGTAACCAATTCCAAAAGGGCGCGGCTATCCCCACTAAACGTTTCACTTAATCCACCATAAAAAAAAAACCGGTGTTTGGTTGTTCCCACTAATCCAGGTCGACCGAGCTTGATCGCCATTTCAGGTTTTGAACAACCGAACTTAGTCGTCATTTCAGGTTTTGGGCGACCGAAATTAGTCGAACATGGTCCAGAATTATATTTACATGTTCTTTGTAAACAAATAATTTTTTGGGTTTATCTATCATATTTTACATTTATTTTTTTATCCAAATAACACAGCTAAGGGACTGAAAAAAATATAAGTAAGTATACTTTCAATTAATTTAATTTTTTATAGAAAAATATCTTATCAGACAAATATATATCATCTTTATGCTTTGTTTGAATTCGTAGTTAAGCGGATTCTTTGTTTAAAAATAAAAAAAAACTATCAGTTGATCCAAACACATTTTATATTTAGCTTTTAAAAATTTGTCCGTCACTTATGTAAAAAAATTGTTCTTATGTTCTATATTTAAGAATAATAATTGATTCTCCCAACATTACAACTCAGACTTGGAGTGACATGAAAGATCCAATGATGATACATGTCATGGGATTAAGTTTTCAAGAAAAAAAAATTAAAAACTTTATTATAAATTCTGTTCGATCAAGTTCGGTCGTTCGAAACCTAAAATGGCGACTAAGTTAGGTCGCTCAAAATATGAAATTATGACCGAGTTCAATCGTCGAAAATTTAAAATGACGATAAAGTTTGATCGACTTGATCGGATCGGTGGAAATAAAAAAACACCGTTTTAAAAAAAAATTTGATAGGAATAGACGCGTCAATTTCAAAAACCCTTGTTGATGGGTTGATTGATTTTATTAACTTTTATATTATCAGTTTTTATAGATAAAATTAAATCAAAATCAGAATTGGGAAAGGTTCATCCGCCCTGGTTGATGGTCGAGTTGATTTTTAAAACACTACAACTTTTTAGATAAAACACAAAAAAAATAAACATCTTGATTGTGACTTTAGCCCAAAAAAATACACACACCTGACTAATTGGTATGAGACACCTGTGAGGCTGTGACAAGCCACCAAACTCTCAACAAAAGCTAAACCACCCTCTGTCCATCCACAATAGAACCTTCTTCCCACAACTTTCTCCTCCACAAATTTCGGGGGACCACCGCGTGTTGACTAAGCAACCCATGGGCCCCACTCCCCCCAAACCATTCTGACTTCCACTACACGACCGATCAACCGACCGCCACCCCCTACCCACACGTACGCATCCCCTCCACCCACACGTGCGCATTTCTTCTCCGTCAGGCACTGCCACCAAAAAACCACCTAACTTCCTCTTCAGATAAAAACACAGGACACACAAGCAACAACAAAAGAATCCGAACCTCTCTCTCTCTCTCTCTTTCTCTGACTGTGTCTTGATTGGGGGAAGAGGAGGAGAGGATGGGAGGATGTGTTTCGAGTCCTGGAGGCTGCGTTGGAAGGCGAGAGAGGCGATCGTCGCTGTCGTCGCCATCACCGACGAAGCGGGCGCGGAGACCGAGGAGGAGGTTCGGGAGACGGCGTCCCGGGGCGACCTTGTCTTCGTCTAGGACGGCGCCGGTTTCCGCCGTCGCATCGGGATCGGCGGATGAGAGGAGGGTGGGAGATCGGTCGGTCAGCAACCCCGCCTTCCAAGGTCTGGGTTTCGATTCTTTGATCCTCTTTGGGGTTTTTTGTTTTGTTTGTTGTGCATTGATGGATTTATGGTGTTTTGGGGTTTTGATTGCTGCATTGTTGCACGGGTTTGGGTTTTATAAGGAAAATATGATCTTTGTGTCGTATGAGTTCTGTGGCATTTATGGAAACACCGGTATCTATGTGTACAGGCAATCGTAATGGATCTTTGTTTTTTTTATGACTTGACTTGGAGTCAGATCCTTTGATGGATCAGGTTTTATTTAATGAAACCGGGGGATGATCGAGAATGCTAGTTGTTTTCTTTTTAGTTTGAGTTCAATGGCATTCATTAAAATGTCACTGGAGAACATTAAATTTTTATAACTACAAATATGTCACGAACGACAAATGTGTGTGTGTTTTTTTATTGGTTGGGAGTCAGATCTTTGTTGGAATGGATTGCTTAAAGCAAGAATATGAGATGATAAAGAATGCAAGTTGTTTTCTCAAGTTTCTATATCTAGGGTGTCTGGGGGACAAGAGAAGATTTTGTCATCAATGAGAGGGTATTGTAGACAAACATTTTCGTTATTTGTTATTTTTCATAGAAAGTTTTACTTATGACCCAATTTCAATGACAATGTACATAAAAAATGCATCTCATGTAGATTGGGGGCTTGGTGCTTACATAGTTCTTTCCCCCCCATGAAATAGCTACGCCATACGAGAATTGGAGTAAAAAAAAAAATTATTTTTAGTATGGATGAAACATTCATTGCAGGAAACTAGACTATTTTTAGTATGGATGAAATATTAAAAATTGCAGACATATTCTTTAGTGGCAGTTGTATTTTTTCTTTTAAAGAATAAAGACTTTTTGTTAGTGCTCTGGTCTCTGGGGGCATGGTCAAATTGCAATGTCATGCAATGGATGGAGGTTTGAAAGGATTATACACACCACATTTAGTTTGAGCAAGACAATAAGTCCAATTTATTCAATTGATGTTCAGCTTTGTTATTGGTTTCACCATATCTTTTATGGTGGTGGGTTTCTCAGAACAGATGTAGCATAGAGAAACTCATCTACACCTGTATGGGTATGCACTTCAGTTCCTATTAACATCAGATGGAATGGTAGTTATTCTTTGTCTTCAATCTTCATAGTATGTGGGCCTTTAACAGTTTTGGTCCAAATAAATCTTCAAGAGATTGAGGCCAGGAGAGAAAACACTATTTTTTTTTAGCATCAAGAGGACTTTACTTCTAGACTTGTCAACTTCAATTGTAGTTGTAACATTGTACTGATTTTTAGAGGCTGACGAGAGAATATCGTTGAATTTTTTTAGTAAATCATGGATTATGATTGATGTGGATCAGATTTGCTCTTGTAACATGATACCTTGTTATGATTGATGGAAAAGAGGCAAATGCAGGCAGAGGTTGGTGCGGTTTCTAAGTCTAGCAATCTGAGTCCCTAAAACTGGAGATGGGTTGTGGTTCCTCCTAGGAAGAAGTCTTCTAACTTGTCGACAAAGCAGGGATGGGACTTTGTAAGGCAATCAAAATGGTTGCAGGACGGAATTTTTTTTTCTTTCTTTCAAATGCCTGAAGAAGAGATGTTGGGCAATGTGTAGAATTCTTGGGAGTGCAAAAGGTATACGTGTTAGGGCCATCAGAGTGGTTCTTGCCAATCTATGTGGTTTTTGCTGGTATGGATTGGTTCAAGAATCTACTCCTAGTTGGGCGTCTCTCAAGGTCGGTTAAGTTCAATAATGAGGTCAAAGGCACAATGCGAGACCAGCCTTGTAGATACAAAGTTGGTGTTTCCCTGGAGTTCAAAGATCAAATTAAGGTGGCTCGTTTGTCATATTGTGTCATTATAGTTGCCAATAAACTAAGGGTCGTTGGTAAGGTTGATGTTGAAGTGGCAATTTTGAAAAGGTGGTTTGCTTTTAGGGGAGTGTTGGTCAAGTTGATGGTTTGAGGGAGGTTTCCCTTCTCCTTCCCTGTGAAGGTTGAGCTAGAACTCATGCTTACGGAGGGTCACCTTTTCGATGTTTTTGGATTGGTTTCCTCTCAACCTTGGATGTCAGACTTTAGCCTGAGGAGGTCCTCCTGTTTGATGGTTTCATTGCTGTTATAAATGTCTTGTGGGTACCTCAGGCGAGTGGCAATGGTTAGATTCTAGTCAGATGTGTTGACATCTTCATCAAAGGAGTTCAGATTTGGAGGAAGATTCTATCAAGCTGGTCTTGATCGATTTTGTGTGCTTGTGTAGGTCCTTGGGCAATCTCAACCTTTAGGAGGATGTGCTGGCAAGTTCCGTTGCTTTGGCATGTCAAGGCAGTGACGTATTACTCGCTTATGGCTGAGGGACAACAGTGAGGAGCTTGGTGGAGTTTGCAGTTGGCCTTGAGTTGTTATGAGTCAAAGGTCAATTCAATGCATTCAATGAATTCTCTGTTTAAGGATGACCATTGCTTGGATCAATGATGAGGTGCTTGGACTAAAAAGACAGTCTTGCATTAAGTCATGAGATCAGCCACATTCTGCAACAAAAGGTCAAATATTAGAACTGTATCCAGTCCTCATCTCCTAGGGATTTGCTATATCCAAGACTACTATGGGTGATGGTCTTTTTTAGGCTCTCACTCCCATGTAAAAGGGAATGGAAACTCAAATCCACTTGGGTTAATTCTAGAATGTGTACGAGCTCAAGAGAATGGCATTCAAATATGTTTGGCAGAATAGAAGTTTATTGCAAGGATTCAAAAGTTCGAGAAGAAAAGAGCTTGTGCTGGTCATGAGAGCCAACAGGTCCTGAAAGAGCTGTATAATCTCCCAAGTAGTGGTTGTTCTTATTTGGCTGGGCATGAAGCAGTGTCCTTCAAGTAAAAGTGGGTCAAGTATGTTTCCATGTGATGCTTCTCTCTTGAAATGTTGGTGTTTTAAAGACCGGAGAAAGTGGGAAGCTATTCGTGATTAGATTATGGAAAAAAATGGTTGATCTTTGCCATCTACAAGAAAGCAAAATGGAGATTCTCTGATTGTTATGTGAATGATGTGTGGAAGGGAGGGACTCTATGGTGTTTAAAGAGTCTGCAGCGTATTGGTATGTTGGAACAGTGTGAAGAAGTCTCTTAAATCTCAAAGAACATGGTCCATGTTACTTAAAAAAAAAATGGTCCATGTTACTTAAAAAAAAAACATGGTCCATTTCTAACTCTGTTCTTCTGGTGGAGTGGCAGTCAAGGTGGGGATGAGCCTTCTCGTAGATTTATGGCTCACACACGAACGGATCAAATTCATTCTAAGATGCTATGAGAAAGTCTCCTTGCGACATACTAACTTCCACAAAAGCTCTATGTTGGGATCAATCCTTCTCTTGAAAAGGTGAATGCAAGAGTGGAGGTCATGGGGTATGTGGTGGAAATCTTTCCTTTTGTTTGCCACTTCATTTGGGTTTGCTCAGGATTCAAGACTGGAGCCTTCTGGTGGAACACTTTAATAAAACATTTCGGGTAAAGAGTGTCTCAGCCTTGATGGTAGACTTGTAAATCTTTGTCACTAGCCTCCCTATATTTTTCTTCACCATTTTCTTTGTGCCACAAGGATTCCTCAACAGGAATGACATAATCAAGGAAAGATTCTTGTGTTGTGGGGCCTGGGAGAGAGTGAGGAGGCACACTTGGTGAAATGGGAAAGTGGTCTGTAGAAGGAAGAGGGATGGAGTCATGGAATCCTTAACACCAGGAATGAGGAACTGCTTTTAAAACTGTTTAGGAGGAATCTTGCAAGTGATAGATCTTCCTGGTTCAATGTAACCAACACTAGATATTACAGTCGTTCACTGATGGCAGTTCACTGATGCATAGAGTAACCTATGATCTTTCTAAGATTTGGAAAGGGATGCTTGGGTTTGTAGGAAGTTGTCCACTGTGGTAAAGTGAAAAGTTGATGATGGTTCCAAAGTTGTGTTTTGGAAGGACATTTAGCTGTCAGAAGAGGACCTCTCATTAACTTTTTCCAAGTCCATTCAGACTGTCAGTGAATCTTAATGGAGTGGTTAAAGATTTTACAGTGGATGTTACTGATGGTGTGAATTAGTCTTTTTTACAAGAAGAGATCTCGATGACGTCATGACGCTGACATGGCTGAGCTTCGAAACCTGCTGATTTCCTATAGAATGCTTCAATTCACAGAGGAGCTCATGATGCTATAAGATGGTGTTCTGGCAGCAAAATAGGCTTCAATGTTGACTCAAGCTACAAATGGTTAATGAAAAATATTCACGTCCAGCAATGCACTGCTTCGAAGTTTAAAGAAATTTTGGGGATAGAGATATCTCTCAAGATCCAGGCATCTATGTGGTTGGTCTATTAAGCAAGGCTCAAGGCTTGTAGAGCTAAATGGGTGGAAGGTTCCCATAGAGCTAAGGTCTCTTAGATATTTATCTCGGCTACATTTTGGTCCCTCTGTCTTTCCAGAAATGAGGTCCTATTCAGGTGTTCTACCATATACCTTGACAGCACATGGGGGTTAGTGAGGTTTATTAGGGACTAGGGTTACTCCTGTACCTGGTTGGAATTTGTAAGAGGGTAAGATGGACGTGGGTGGGAGGGGGGTTGTTTGTTTGTACCTTGCTGCTCTATGCCCTTCTGTGATGGTGCAGATCCCTCAACTTGCTTTTCTCAGAGATCATAGTTTCCAATAAAAGTGATGGTGGTAAAATCCAACTATGTTAGAATAACACAGAACCCGGTGCATTTCTTAAAAATCTGAATGCCTTCTATTCTGATCAGGCTGAGCTCTGTGTCATTTTGTCTAATTCATCAATAAATCTCTCCATGTAAGCACTGATAACTCTGTACGCATATTTCTAGACTTTTGAGCTGGGTGTTTGTACTTGACGTGCTATGACCTCATTCTTCACATGTTGTGGCTCTCTAATCAAGTTACATTCTTGAAATATTTGTTCCACCATTTAATATTGGCTCGTATTCTTTGATCATTTTCTTCTCTGGTACTCATTTTGTCTTCTCAATGCTCTTCAGCAGAGCTCTTCAGATTCTTGTTGGAAAACTTTAGTCCTTTGCCAGTATCTACTGTCAAAATCTAGTTTGTATTGTTGATATTTTTACATTAATTACAAATATAATTAATATTTGTATTACCCTCCTAAGTACTGTGTTTTTAACATCATCAGCAGGAAGTTGTGAAGACGTGTGGTTTGAGTCGTCTACAGTTTATGATTCAGACTGTGATGAAGATTTCCATAGTGTTCAAGAAGGTACATTTCCAGGGGAAACCTTGATTTATTAAGTTTGAAAACATCAAGAGCTTAGAAATATATCAGAAGTTTGCCTTCTGTAGGCCAGCATTTTGGCTTCTCAGCATTTTCTTTACTCTCTCTTCAAATATTGCAGATGCTTTATCCTTAAATGGTTGTGAAGGTGCTTCCAGGTCAAGCTTTTCTTCTTTGAAAGATGTGAATCCTGAAGATCCTTGTAGTTCATTACCAGTTAACCATGAGAAAGTTCAGAGAGGAGTGGTCCTTTCTGCAGGGAACTCACCACATGGATACAGTCAAGATAATGCTGATTTGCAATGGAAATCTGATTCTGCAAAGCCATCTGCTGTCCATGATGAAGCCTCTTCCGTTTCTGTAGGTGAAGCAAGTGACAGGGATAGAGGACTCTTGGATTACTGTGGCATTCTACCAAACAATTGCTTGCCCTGTCTTGTTCCAACTGTTCCCTCAACTGACAAGAGAAGATCACGAAGTCCTAGTCCACCAAATACAAGGAAAAAATCAACCTTAAAATTAGTTTCCTTCAAGTGGAGATCATCAGAAGAACAAGTGAATGCTTCTTTATGTGAGTGCTGCTAAATTATATTTCACATTTCATATGAGCATCATCATTTCCAGAATAGCTTGTGCTGTTCAAGCTCAACATAAGTTCAATCATCTATGAGTTTTGCCATCTACCTTGACAATAAATATTTTCTGATATGTTCTTAGTTTACCATATTCAGGGCCTATATATATATATTTTTTTTTATTGTTGAATCAGTGTAAGGTAATATGTCTGAATTGTGATCAATATGCTGGCTGATATTCCACTGTCCTTTATTAATATGCAGACTCCATTGAAATTTTACATTAGAGTAGCTTGATGTTCCTTTGAACATGCTGATGAACATTTATGAACATCTTATGTATAGATATTCAGCTTCGTCATTGTTATGTTTACTCTTCGCTGAAAGGTGTCATGGCTTATAATGGAAAAGTATTTTGTTTGTTTTCGTTACTTTTCTGTGTAAACTGTTTTTGTTGAGGTTAAATTTACAGCACGACACATCCAGGAAACTGAATGTCCTTTCTCTGATGTTGTACTTGCATCCCATAACCATGGATTCTTCCTCACCTATTAATGATCTCTAGTAATCTCTGAATCTCCTTTAAAATGCTTGAGGTGCTTTTTCTTTGGTGAGTAATGTTTGAGATTTTGAAATCACGGTGGAGGGGTGTCAACATTTGGAGCTGAGGCCGTTGGCAGAGAAGATTCTGAATGGGGTAGAAGATCAGGATGGGGATAGAAGGCTTGAATAAAACAGTGAGATGGTAATGGCAATGAGGTCTATATAGGGTGATAAAACCATTGTGGATAGAGCAAAGGACTTGGGTTTGAATATTCAATTAATAAACAGGAAATTCCTGTACTGCAGATGGATTGACCTCAGAAATCATAGCCTCACAAACTAGTGAAGGAAACATCAAAGAAGAGGGATGGATGGGGCATCAAGAAAGGGGCAGTGTGGCTGGGGGGAAAACTGGGCAATGGGAGCTTCAGAACCCCTTTACAGGAGACTTGTGTTGGGGTCAAGAAACCCAGTTTCTGACTAACAGGAGAGGAAGGGGCAGCAGCAGTTACAGAACACATCATGGAATATGCGAGGCCTAAGTGATCCTAGGAAGGAGTAGAGGCGTTGTGCTCAAGCATAGGGTAGATATCTTTTGCCTCCGGGAAATCAAACTAGAGTAGTGTATGGCAACTTATGAAGAAAAAAAGAATAGTTTATGGAAACAACTCTTCGAAGCCTCAGGGGTGATGCTTTTGATTGTGCAACATGGCTTCTGGTAGTAGGAGCATCAAGAGGTGTTGTAATTGCATGGAAAAGCTCAAGGTAGTAAAAGAAGGCACGCATTGGTTCCTTCTCAGTAATCACTGTGTTTGAGGAGAAGCCATCCAGCAGGGAGTGGATGTTTATCGGGGTGCACGAAACAAGAAGGATGAAGTTTTGGGGCGAACTAAAAGGGGTCCAGGATACATGGTCCCTCCTTAGTGTGTAACTGTAGACTTTAGTGTGACGAGATCCCATAAGGAGAAAAGCACTAACTTGGAAGGATCAAGCAGAATGCACAATGCTTGGAATTGGATCTCAAATTCGGAAATGGTGGAGGTTCCAGTAAACAATCACAAATATAGTTGGAGTAATCTTCAGGAGAAACCAACCTTATTGAAGTTGGACCAGTGTTTCATTCATACCACATGGGAAGGGTTCCTTTCTCATTCTTATTTGAGGGGCCTCCTAAGGTCGTGCTTGGATCACATTCCCTCAACCCAATTCCTCTATTTGAGAAGACCTTCCGGTCAAAAAATCAGTGACTTCTTGAGGAAAGGCTTTAAGTGATGGTTTGGCAAGGGGTTAAGGCTTTGAGGATAAATTGTCCTACTTTTAGGGTTAAAAAGTCCATCAATTTTGTTCTTATTCACATTTGTCAAAATTGAGACGAAAAGTGGGGATAAATGTTATTCCAGCCTTTAGGTTGATAAAAAAATCATCATTTTCATTTTAAAATCGGGACAACTATCCGCATTTTATCTTAATTATTTTTTAAACCAAATGGATAAGTTATTCTCCCCCCCACTTATCCTCACAATTATCCTCTTATCCCACCACTTATCCCTTTTGCCAAACTAGCAAGAAGATATTTGGTCAAATCTTGGTGGTCATCGGTTAAGGTGGATGGATGAGAAGCGCAAAAGGTGGCGTAGAAGTTGAGGCACATAAAGAAAAATATAAAAATATGGAGCAAACATCAGAAGGCTAAGAGATACAAGAGGAAAGGAGCGATTAGCTCTTGGGACAAATTGGAGGAGCAAGGAGAGTTAATAGAGGTGGAATAAGAGGCTCGAAAGAAAACGGAGGAACTCATGCCGATACTTTGGAAAGAAGAGGAGGAATGGAGGCAACATACAAGGAAGGTGTGGCTCAAGTCGGGCAACAAGAACACAAAGTTCTTCCATAAGATGGCTTCCTCAATGTGCCCAGGTAAACTTGACTATCTCCCTCAAGGTTGGTGAAATCAAATTGAAAATGTGGAGGAGACTGAAAAGGCATTTGGATTATCATTTAAAAAATTTCTTATCTGGAGATAAATCTTGGCTTCCACAATGGACGAATGCTCATCTTCCTCGCATACCACCCCTATCTCCTTTCCTATTCATCTTCGTCTTAAATGTTCTTAGGTGTCGAGCTCAAAAGGTTTAAAGGCATGGAAGTCACCATTAACGGGATGCGGATCTTTCACATTTAATATGCGGATTGCACAATAATATTAATATTATTTACCCATTACAAAGAAAACTTGGAAACTTTGGAAATACAAGAATGAGGCTTGGGAGGACACTTAGTCAGGACTAGTGCATATAATTTTTTTTTTCATTCCCTATATGAGGAGTTTTCCTCATCAATCAACGGGATCAACTTTATTTTACTATTTTATTTTCCAAATGAAGATTCCAACGGAACGACACTAAGGAGGGAGGATCAGGTAAGAAAAGAGGAATGGGCGCTTTATGGATTTGAATTATTTTGGAGAAAGACTACAAAGGATGCACACCTTGGAGTTGTTCCTCCATCTGAGAGAAGGAAGAAAGGAGGAATGGGTGTTCTTAATCTTCGAATCATGAATGAGGCGCTATTAGGGAAATGCCTTTGGGGAATGATTGCCTGTTTGGATGCTTTATGGAATCAAATCATTTGGGAGAAAGACTACAAAAGTGCACAAGATTTGAGTTGTTTCCCCATCAGAGAGCATCCCACTTAAAGACATGGAAAGACATCATTCAAATTGCTGATGTAATTAAAGATGAAACTTTTTCATCCCGGGTAATGGTGTTGAAATTAAATTTTGGAAGGACACAGGGCTTTATGGCTTGGTGCCAGAGTCTCTTTTCCCAAATGTTTTACATGTGACATAAAATGTGGATGATCTAATATGTGATTCATTTAATTTTGATGCGAATTCAATCATTTGGCTTCCCCTATTGCGTTGCAACCTCAATGAAATGGGGACTACGGAACTAACTTGACTTCTTGAAATTCTTCAAGGGGTTGAGCTAAATTTGGAAGAAGAAGATGTGAAATGGAAGTTGGGCCCTCAAAATGAATTTTCCTTGACCTTGTATAGGAAGATTAACAAGAATCCTCTCCCTATTGCTCTGACCATGCCAGTTTATAATCTCTTGTGGGGTGCGTTTGCACCTTTGAAAATTAAGGCTTTCATGTAGCTTTTAACTCTTGACAAGATTCTCATTAAGGTAAATCGTTTGAAATGGGCTCATGATAGGGATGTTAATTGTTTGCTTTGTGGGGTGGAAGAAGAATATAGGATGCATCTATTTTTCTGATGCCTGTTGACTTCGAATATTTGGAAATGGTGCAGATGGCTATTGACTCTCAATGTTCAGTCCAAGATATTGATGAAATGTGGAGTTGTTTCTAGAAGAGGAGAAAAAACGAAACTGAAGCAATGATGCCAAATTCCAATGTCTAATCACTCAAGTGGTGTGTGGGTGCATTTGGCTAACCTGGAATGAAAGTCTTATCCTAAATAAGAGATTCTACGTGGGAAATGCTTGGGCGTTGATCTCGTATATGCTTAGAGATTGGGTGAAGATGATTCTTAAGGAGGATCATCCTTCATCAATTATGGGTTCTTTATGGTTTGGGAGGATTTGACGTTTATTTTTGGGACTTCGCTCCTAATCAGATTGTTATTTTTTAAAATCTTGTTTGGAGATCCCTCATTTCCTATGTTCGGGGCTTTTATCAATAAAGTTCTTAACTCTTTTTAAAAATATGGTGGTAGGGATTCTACCAATTCTTCAACAAAAAAGAACGAAAAAGTATTTTCTCGATACGGATTACACCCTTCAAATAAACATCAATCTTGGATAACCATATTGCTCAACAAACATACAAATCTGATATTTGAGATAATGTCAATCTTGGATAACCACATCTCATTTTTTCTTAAACCTTCTGCCCTTGTCCCATGTCTGCTCTAGATTGATGAAATCCCCACTAAGATCTATATCCTCCACACTCTTTCTCATAAAGTTGGGAACACCACAGGTCATAAGAAGATGTCCAGTTGCAGGTTAAGTAGGGTGGTGGGGAACAAGGTGGTATCAGCTTTGAATGCACATGGAAAATTTAAGGATGCCGAAACAATGTGGAAATGATATAGGAAGAAGAGGAAAAGAGAGCCACAGTAAAAAAAAAAAAAAAAGTAGTTAAATTTCTTGCTTTCATCCCACACGCAGTTTGTTGGAGTATGTGGCTCATGCTTAATGAATGTATTTTCAAGGTAGGACGATATACATAAAGGATATTTGGGCGAGCATCATCTCACTATTGCGAGATTAAATGAAGTTTATTTTGAAGGGGAACCTTTTTCATTTTTTTTTGTTTTTTTAATGTATGGGGATCCCACATCTCTATTCTTTGAGATACTTTCAGTTGCTTTAATTTAATCAGGGGAATCTCGACATTCATTCAAAAAATTATAGCACATAGTTCTCTGCACATGAGGATGCCCCCCCCCCATGCGGCTCATGTGCCGCCCAAGTTCGAATTGATTTTGAACTTTTAGAGGGTGTTCAAAGTTCAGTTTGAATGGACTTTAAATGTAGAGAGGGCATTTGAAGTTCAGTTCGAACTGACTTCGAATAGTAAAACCCTCTCAGGGGTTGAATTGTCATTTGAACAGTAATTTGAGTGGCAACATATCGTTCGAAAGCGGTTTACAGAGGATGACGGTCGAAGCTCAGTTTGAATCTCTGTTGGAACGCATGCCTTACCCTATGTGCGGCACATGGCTGCATATGCCATGTGGAGACCCACTGCACATGTGGTTCGCTAAATCAATTTTTGAACTATGGTTGCTCAATAGTCTGCTCATGATCACATGTTTGCAAATGAAACCCACTTAGCTTTTTTTTGATAAATCATCACCTAAACACTTGGGCTTTGTGGGAATATTTATTCCATATCTGGTTGTGTTTTGATGCCATATTAAGTCTTTCATTAACCCGTTATGGCATGAGTTAATAGTGAAGGCCATCCTTTCCTCAGGGCTCTGTCGCACTAAATCAAATTGTCATGATTATCTCACTCAATATCACAAGATTGCAACAGTCCCAGCAGCCTATGCAAATCTAGTAATTGCTGCTAGTGAATTACGAATCATCCTGTATGAGATGGTCATGCAAGCATCCTCTGATGATTCTGTGCTGTGGAGGAGGAATGCAGATAAAGAAGTCACGCTGTACTCTTTTTATGCTGCTGTGAGTCTTCTTTTTCTGCAAATGGTTGGGCGCTCTATGGACATGATAGTGGAATGGTAAGGAACTAAGGATCTCTGGGTAGGCTTGTTCCTCCTAGAGGTACAGGCTTTCACGTGGACTCTTTCTCTGAACAAGATTCGAACCAAGATTATCAGAGCTGTTTGGGCCCTGGATTCCCCGCTAAGCTGTGAACTGTATTGGTGCATGATAGAACCTTCTGAACCACCTATATGTCAAGTGTCAATACAGTAGATGATATGAGAGAGAGTAAGCAGTGTTTCATGTTTTACTATTAATCGCATAAACTTCTGAGCTGTGGAATATACTTGGGTGGCGATCTCTTCTCCCCATAGAACATGGTTTAGTTTGTGAGGCATTGGAGTGAACCGTTTTTAGGGTGGTCCCATTTTGAGAGGGGTTCACTTATACTTTTTTTCCCTTAACCTTTTGTATGATGATCCCTCATCTCCTTTTTTAGTTCGGGGACATCATTTATATAATATGAATGCTCCGGCATTTCTTCACAAAAAAAAGTCTGAGATTAATGAGCGACATGCTATGGCATTTTCAAAAGACAAATGAGAAAAAAGTGATTAAAATCAATAAAAACAAGTTTATCTCTGTGTTGGGCTATCCAACTTCCATGAATGAAAAATTGTTCTATGGGAAATCATGCTACTCTGAGAACATGTAGCCTTCTTTTATTTTTTGAATGATGGAGAAAATTATATTTTAAAGGTTTCTTGACCATCTAATTCACATATTTAGAAATGTAAAACTACCAATCGTCATTGTGTTGTCAAACTCTTCCTTGTGTCTCTCCACATTCTATACATATCGTCCACTCAAAGAATAGTCAATCTATGATAGTTTTGTTTTTGCATGTGTTACCGATGTCTCACCTCCCTATTTAATGTATTACATATCATGTACTGGAACACCATGATCCATGAAAAATCAGGAATGACTTTTGTTTTCCTTGAGTTTCTCGTACCACCTAAATATCCCTATCTCGATCAATTTTTTCTTGTATATGTTTCATTAAGGAATATCACCATATACTTTCCGCCTTTCCATGTGCAAGCCATCGGGTCTGTATATAAAGGGCATGATTAAGATATTGTTTAAATCATATGATATCCTCCTAATAGCTTGCTGCATTGCTTAGTGGTAGTGTGGTAAATATATCTAATGATCAACAGTATACTGATAAATGGAATCTGTTGATGCTGATAACACATTAATTATTATAATGATGTGCTCACTGATTGTTATTCATTATGCTGAGTCATGTAATATCTGAATTGGAAACTCAGTTCCATAGATTTGGGAAGGGAAAGATGCACAAGATGAGGTTTAAAGCCTCTTCTGGGAACTCAATGTTATGATTGAGTTTGTTCTTGTAGTTGCATAGTTCACTTCCTGTGAAAACTTTGAAGGCACACAAATTTGCTATATTTAGTCATTATGTAATAACTTTTGATTGCATGGATTATGTACATACAGTCTAGAATAATTATTGATGGGATTTGATGTTTAGAATATATAATTATCTGTGATGGGCGATTTTGTATTATCCCCATGTTGGTGGTCTGTTGCACCTTGACTTCCTCAATATATGGCTTCTGGACTTTTAGCCTTGTTCTCTTTTGTTTTTGCCTCAGTTTCTACAAAAGTTATCCTGGAAAGACCAATAGCTGGAGCTCAAGTTCCTCTCTGCCCACTAGATAAGAGAAGGCTTGGTAGTTGGTCCCTTATTGAACCTTGTACCTTCAAAGTTCGGGGAGAAAATTATCCTAGGTATGACAAAAATAGATAATTTTGTTTAGTGACTTTTATTTGTACCTATATACAGTAATGAAGTATTGCCTTCTAATGGATTTCTCAATATAAACTGATGCATCACCTCACAACAATGATGAGAATTCTTGCAGGGATAAAAAGAAAGAACTTGCCCGAAATTATGCTGCATATTATCCATTTGGTGTAGATGTCTTCTTATGCCAGCAGAAAATTAGTCATATTGCTCGGTTTGTGGAACTACCATCAGTGAATTCTTCTGGCAAGTTTCCAACTATTCTTGTAGTTAATGTCCAGGTATTCATACTCATTCATTTGAATCGAATTGTACTGTATTATAATATAGTCTTATCAACATGCTTATGGGCATTATGAAGTGTTTATCATGACAAATTTATCTTAACTTCATTTTTCAATCGAGACTTTGAGTTGCACTGACAGGTAGGATACATATGCTACCATTCTTTTATAGTGTGACTAATGGTTTAACTTAAACTAAATGAATAAGTTGAGTATATCTATCTCCCAGCCTTCTTTCAAATAAGATACATACATGTCTCTATAATGGTCAATATGGCGACTAAAATAAATGATATCATCAGTCCATGCTGATGGTTGCTGAGAAAAATAACTTCCTGAACCAAACATGAATATTTCGATTCATTTGGCTCTCACGCTCAATTACTTATAGGTTTTCCCATATCTGTTAATGTAATGAGCCTACCCTCTCTTTTCTACTCATATTCCAAAATATCGAAACTGATTGATACAAGACCAGAATATTCGGAGAGCTCTTCCGACCAGACAAAAAAATCTGTAATTATCAGCAAATTGTGTTGTGTTTTTTTTCTTCTTTTATACATAGGTCACATTGAATAATCAGATGTTCAGAATTTTCTTGAGCCGCATATTTCACTACCACATAGCAGAGAGCAATCTGCAGCCCAATTATCTCCGTTCACCTTTGTTGAGAGCTTGTTGAGGTATATAACCACACAAAGCCACAAAGGCAATTCAAGATTAATTGATAACAAATTCTTGATAGAACAAAACAATCGATTGAAATGCTTAGCAATTCTAACATCGCTATGATGGATTTTTTGACGAAACATTGAAGCATTATTGATTTTAAAATGATACCCCTCAAACGAAAAAAAAGAAATGAGGGGTCTTCTTACAAAAGAAAAATGAAAAATTAATGCAAAAGCCAACTGACTACAATACACATCTCACACAATGTCAAACTCACCACCAACCTCTCCAATTGATACCTATAATTTTAGAAACAAACACTTCGCCAAGGAGCACCATAACTCATGCTGAAGTGTTGTAATCGACACTCATATGTCTTCATAAAAGCGTTTCCTTTGAAATATAAACTCATTATGTGCAAGTCGAATCCCCAACAAATTGCATGTGTAATAAGACCTTGAAATTTCACTTTTGTTGCTATTATTATAGTTTAATATGCGGCCGCATGCACCATCAATGTGTCGTCATGTGCACATTGCCCACTGGAATCCAGAGGTCAACACTAGGTGTGTCTTATGTTGGAATAAAGAAGAGTTTGTAGATCATCTGTTCGTAAGTTGCACGTTGGCAAGGTAGGTTTGGTGCTGCTTGGAAGATGTCTTTAGGTTGGGTGCCAGTTTTTCCACCACAGAGGAGATGTGGGCAGCTAGCAAGTCACTAAGGTGCTCGGGAGATACGAGCGTAAAGGCAAAGGTCTCCCAAATAGTTATTCCGACATTGGCGCATGAGGAATAATGTTTCAAGGGCGAAATTCCATATCCTGAAAATGTGTGGGAGGTAGCAATTGGTTGCATTAAAGATTGGGGGCGTTATTGTATGGGGGTGACCTCCATCTCGATGGTGGGGAGTCGTTTAGTGATTCAAGAGTAGTCTTGTTTGTTTTAGGATGTCCCTCTCTATAGAGATTTTTTTTTACTGGGGGCCTCCATTTTTCCTTTTCCTTTTGTTGTTTTTACGTCTTTGTACTCCCTTTTGTGCACTCTTCTTCTTATTTAATACGAAGGTGAATGCCTACCATTTTCATTCAAGCAAATGTGCGTCATGTGCGATCATGTGTGACTATGTGCGGGGCACATGACGGCACGAAGGCCTTCAAGCATTCGAATCCCGTTTGAACGGGGCTAGTTCTAGGCTTCAGCGTTCGAACCCTGTTTGAATGGGGTCCAAATGTCTGCAGACTGGAATGAACCCCGTTCAAAAGGGGTTCGTTCCCATAGAACCCTTCATGCATTTGAATCCTGTTCGAACGGGATTTGTCCCTGCCTTTAGGTGATTCGTTCCAGCCTTTATGCATTCGAAAACGATGTTCATTCTATCTTTGAAGCGTTTGAACCCTGTTCGAACAGGAATTGAACGGCTCATATACTAAATTATTTTTTTCTAAATAAAAAAAATATATAATGTGTGACCATCACATGTACCGTACATGCGACTGCATATACCTTTTGTGGACCTGACCGCATATGCGGTCCGTACATCATTTTAAACTATGGCTATTATCTTCTTTTCCTTCGTTTTCGAAACTACTCCCACATTCCTTCAAGATTATTGAAATTGCATTGCGTTCTAGGAACTGACCCCACCTCTATCCATACTTTGGAGCTATGTGGCCACCCATAAATCAAGTGATCCCTAGTTTCATCTCTCTCCACAAAATACGCTTGCTTTTTCCCCATCATTAACCCACTTAGAATGATTCACTTTAGTGATAATCTTATATTGGGAGAACTAGGTAAAACACCTAATCTATAAAGGAAAAATGACTCCCAAATTTGGTGAGAGAACGAGTGGATATTATCACCTGTGGAGGATCTTCATTGAGTCTTCTATATAAGGATTTCTATGTAAGAGAACAAGTGGATATGATCACCTGTGGAGGATCTTCATTGAGTCTTCTATATAAGGATTTCACGGATAAGCCATTTTGAGGGGGAACGTTTCAAAGCACCATGTCTTCTTCTTCCAAATATAAGATCACCTCAATGAGAGAGCTTGGAGTGATATGATCTCCACCTCCTCATCATTAAGGTTCTGACGGAATCTTGGACACCAAATGTTAATATTATTACCACAAGTGAAGTCGCAAATTAGATCTTCATTGTTTCTTGCCACCCTATAAAAGATGGGAAGAGAGTTGCCGGAGAGGATGCTTGTTGCCATTTGTCTTTCCGAAAGAGAGCTTTACCCTATTTTAAGGCCTGAATAGAAGATCCTCCATCATCTCTGGTCATATCAAGATTGTGTTTCCAAATCCAATCTACTACATTCCTCATAGTAGGGATTTACAAGGAGCCTGCAAAGCAACTAACCCTACAAAGATGAGGGATCTACATAGAGCCATACTTATCTCGAATAACCCTTCCCATAAGGATGAGGGATTTACAAGGAGCCTGCAAAGCAACTTCCCCAAAAGAGCTCGGTTCATGTTTTGAAGATTGTGGACACCTCACCCCTTTCTTCCTTAATACAGCAAACAATATTCCGTTTCACAAAATGTACTCCACGCCCATTCTCCTTGTGCCTGGCCCACAAGAATCTTCTAATTACATCCATTTTTCCAAGGATCCCAATAGGTATGATAACAGCAGAAAAGAAATAGGAGGTAAGCTTGATAGAACCACCTTCAAGAGAACAAGGCGAATGCCCAAACTCAGTCATTTGCCTTTCTAGCACTCAAAATTATTAATAGTGTCCATTGTCTCTTCTTTAGTCCAAGATTCTGTGATTCACAGACTTCAAAGTATATCTGCTCATGTAAATGTTCCACAAAAACTTGGATTTGATCAAGAACTACTACAACCCTTTGAATTTTTTTCTTTTTTCTTCAGAAGAGTAGGCATGCTACCACAATTTCATAAAAAACTGAGGCATGTGCCCAAATCATACAAAAACAATATGACTACCCTGATTCCTGAACATGTGAAAGCAAAGTCCTGATTCGATGGGAAGAGTAGTTACAATTTGATCTCTGAACCTATCCACAATTAAATTACCACTAAATTTCTATTTTCTGAACCGTCAGCAAAGGACATGACAAGACTCAAAATCAAAGCCTATAATGCTCTTGCGGACAAGTGAATCTTACAATAAAAATGAATTTCAATATGCTCTTAAGAATAGTTTGTGTTGTCTTGTTCTTGAGGCCTCATCTTCCTCCTAACTTTAGCAACCCTTTTTCTCAAAAAAATTTTGACAACTGGCATAAAAATGCAATAGAGATTTCTATATTGGCATTTTGCAAAAAAAAAAATCTGTAGATATCTCAGAGTTATTGCTGGTAGGGGAAAACTCATATGAGCACATTTGACATGGATTATTTTGCTAATTGTATGATGTTGTGTGTTCATCTACATTGCTATATGAGTACCACTGAGATCAATATTATCATGGGAAAGAATTGAGGGAATCCGTTTAATTTGACCATAT